>JAUMJK010002015.1:0-137832 GCA_033558105.1 Coccyzus lansbergi
CAACAGGGGGGCAACGGGGAGGCAAGGGGAGCTTGGGGGGGCAACGGGGAAGCAATGGGCGCTGGGGGGGGCAACGGGGAGGCAACCGGCGCTTGGGGGGGGGCAACGGGGAGGCAATGGGTGCTGGGGGGAGCAACGGGGAGGCAACGGGCGCTGGGAGTGGGGCAACAAGGGGGCAACGGACCCTGGGGCGGGGGAGGTGGGGGCAGCAGGGGGGACAACGGACCCTGGGGGTGGACAACAATGGGGCAACGGACCCTGAGGGGGGGGGGGTAACAGGGGTGCAACTAGCCCTGGGGGACTGGGGTGGGCGCTTGCGGGAGGTGAGGGTCGAGCTCCCATTCCGGGTCCCAAGCAACGGGAACGATAGGTGTGCTCCGGGCAGGGTGAGGGTGCCGGTCCCGCTCGCACGGGAGAGCGACAAGAGGCCTTAGGGAGGCTCCTAACACCGGGAGGGGCTCGGGGGTCCAGGGGCTCCTAGCCCAAGCCCAGGGCCAGGGCTGCCACTAAGGTGAAAAGCGGCTCCCGGCGCGGCTTGCGGGCTCCCCGCTCCCGCCCTGCTGCTCACCCGCCGCTGTTGGTGACTCTGGGCGATTTCTTGTGGCGCCGGCTGGGCTCAGAGCCCTCCGGGCTGCTCAGGTAATGCTCCAGGTACTCAGCCTGTCGCTTCTCCTTCGCCGCCATAGTGACGTCGACAGGAAATGACAGCACAAGCGGAGGGCCGCCGGATTTATAGAGGGCCGGGTGGGCGGGGCTAGGCGCCGCGGGCGTGGTCTCCGCGGAGGGGGCGTGGCCAAGGACAGCACAGGCTCAGCACCTCCGTTTCCAGCTTTATTGGGGAAGCACAGCCCCTTCTCCCCTCCCGACCCCGAGCCCCAGGCTGCAGCGGATTCCCGGCTAGGAGTGAGCGGCCTCGACCCCGTCCTGGTCCCACATCCAGGGATTGCAGTGGGATTCACTTCCCACGGCCAGTTGTCGTCCGTCACCCAAGGAGAGCATGGCCAGACCACCAGCCCCAAAGCCGAACTCTTAGGGAGGGATGCATGGGAAGAAGTGGTTTCTCCCACCTTGGACTGGAATCTGACCTTGTCCATGCTCCCCTGGGAGCAGCACGGCCTTCCAATACCTCCACAGCAGCTCCCAGAGCCAGGCACAAGGATACAGACCCCATCCTCACCTCCCCTCTCCCTCTCCCACCACGTCTGAGCCCTTAGGGAGCTGCAGCTGCTGTCAGAGCAGCTCGCTCGAGCAGTGTGGAAGCACTGAGGTTGGAAAAGCTCATCCGCAAGCACAGGCACGATCCAGAAGTCCCCACTTAGAGGCCTAGAGGATTCAGAAAAGACATCAGGAAAAGCACAATTTGCTTGGCAGAGCCAGTGGGAGACGGCGATGGCTGCAGCGAACACAATATCCACTCCTTCTGCCACCAACTCTTACCCCGCCTTGCAAAAACCACCAGCACCACAAGGAACCAAGTGAAAATACAATATTTTTATTAACAAGTACAGAGAGATTCCACAAATACAATATCAGGAATAAATTAAAAATTAAAAAAAACAGGGAAGGAATTCCCAAAAACTCTTCCCCTCAATGACGGAAAAGGAATCTCCATGGAAACCAATCCCGACTTCCAGGCAGCGGCACCGGGAAGTGCAAAGTTATCGGCACCACGGTCCGGAGAGGCGGTTGTGGGGTACCAATGTGCCACCAGGAGCTCCTCGGAGATATCCAGCTGCTTCAATCCCCACCATGTGGGTATTTCCCACAAGAAACTGTCCCCCCCTCAAGGAACTGCTGGGTTCCTTGAGGTGCTGCTGCCATATAACTGTGCCCCCTCCTCAAGGAGTTACAGGTGTCCTTGAGGTGCTGCTGCCATATAACTGTGCCCCCTCCTCAAGGAGTTGCTGGCTTCCTTGAGGTGCTGCCGCCATTAAACTGTGCCCGCTCCTCAAGGAGTTGCAGGTTTCCTTGAGGTGCTGCTGCCCTCAAGCTCGTTAGCCGCCTTCGCATTTGCCACCAAGAAAGCATACAGCTTCTAGAGTTCGGCAGAAAAGAATCTGGCCAGAACCCTAACCCAAACCCTACGTGCCAGCATGTATCAGCCACCCTGGCTCCTTCCACGATGCTGACTCCCTGCACTACCCCAGAAGTTGCTGCTGCCACTCTCTACCCAAGGAGAAAATCCTCCTTGGGGAGCTCTCAGGGAGCCACAGCTGCTTTCAGAGCAGCTCACTTGAGCAGGGTGGAAGCATTGAGGTTGGAAAAGCTCATCCGCAAGCACAGGCACGATCCAGAAGTCCCCACTTAGAGGCCTAGAGGCTTCAGGAAAGACATCAGGAAAAGCACAATTTGCTTGGCAGAGCCAGTGGGAGACAGTGATGGCTGCAGTGAACACAATATCCACTCCTTCTGCCGCCAGCTCTTACCCCTGCCTTGCAAAAACCACCAGCACCACACGGAACCAAGTGAAAAAACAATATTTTTATTAACAAGTACAGAGAAATTCCATGAATACAATATCACGAATAAATTAAAAATAAAAAAAACAGGGAAGGAATTCCCAAAGACTCTTCCCCTCAATGACAGAAAAGGAATCTCCATGGAAACCACTGCCCCTTGGCACTGCCCTCAGGAACAAATGTTCCTTATTCTGCAGGTGGTTTCTCACTAGCAGGGACGGCAACAAGCTCTGTCTAGACTCCGGCTCAGAGCCTGACAACTGCGAAACTGAAACTGTCCACCCCTCAAGGAGCTGCTGGGTTCCTTGAGGTGCTGCTGCCGTTAAACCGTGTCCCCCCCCGAAGGAGTTCCAGAGTCACTTGAGGTGCTGCCGCCATCAAACTGCTCCCCCCTCAAGGATTTGCAGGTTCCCTTGAGGTGCTGCTGCCGTAAAACTGTGCCCCTCCTCAAGGATTTTCAGGTTTCCTTGAGGTGCTGCTGCTATATAACTGTGTCCCCTCCTCAAGGAGTTGCTAGTTTCCTTGAGGTGCTGCTGCCATAAAACTGTGCCCCCTCCTCAATGAGTTGCAGGTGTCCTTGAGGTGCTGCTGCCATAAAACTGTGCCCCCTCCTCAAGGAGCTGCTGGTTTCTTTGTGGTGCTGCTGCCATATAACTGTGCCCCCTCCTCAAAGATTTTCAGGTTTCCTTGAGGTGCTGCTGCCATAAAACTGTGCCCCTTCCTCAAGGATTTTCAGGTTTCCTTGAGGTGCTGCTGCCATAAAACTGTGCCCCCTCCTCAAGGATTTTCAGGTTTCCTTGAGGTGCTGCTGCCATAAAACTGTGCCCCCTCCTCAAGGAGTTGCTGGTTTCCTTGACGTGCTGCTGGCATAAAACTGTGCCCCTCCTCAAGGATTTTCAGGTTTCCTTGAGGTTCTGCTGCCCTCAAACCGTGGCCCCCTCTCAGGGAGTTCCAGGATTCCGTCAGGTTCTGCCGCCATCAGACTGCCCCCTCCTCAAGGAGTTCCTTGAGGTGCTGCCACCATTAAACGGTTCCCTCCTCAAGGAGTTGCAGGGTTCCTTGAAGTGCTGCCACCCTCAAACTGTGCCCCCTCCCCTCAAGGAGTTGCAGGATTCCTTGAGGTTCTGCTGCCCTCAAGCTCGTTAGCCGCCTTCGCATTTGCCACCAAGGAAGCATACAGCTTCTAGAGCTCGGCAGAAAACAATCTGGCCAGAACCCAAACCCAAACCCTACGTGCCAGCATGTATCAGCCACCCTGGCTCCTTCCACGATGCTGACTCCCTGCACTGCCCCAGAAGTTGCTGCTGCCACTCTCTACCCAAGGAGAAAATCCTCCTTGGGGAGCTCTCAGGGAGCCACAGCTGCTTTCAGAGCAGCTCACACGAGCAGGGTGGAGGTGCTGAGGTTGGAAAAGCTCATCCGCAAGCACAGGCACGATCCAGAAGTACCCACTTAGAGGCCTAGAGGCTTCAGAAAAGACAGCAGGAAAAGCACAATTTGCTTGGCAGAGCCAGTGGGAGACAGTGATGGCTGCAGTGAACACAATATCCACTCCTTCTGACACTAACTCTTACCCCTGCCTTGCAAAAACCACCAGCACCACAAGGAACCAAGTGAAAATACAATATTTTTATTAACAGGTACACAGAGATTCCACAAATACAATATCAGGAATAAATTAAAAATAAAAAAAACAGGGAAGGAATTCCCAAAAACTCTTCCCCTCAATGACAGAAAAGGAATCTCCATGGAAACCAAAAACGACTTCAGAGAATCGTAGAACAACCATTGAAGCATAGAACAACCAGGTTGGAAGGGACCTATCAGAACTTGTAGTCCAACCATTCCTATCTAACACTAAACCAAGTCCCTCAAGACCTCATCCACCTGTGCCTTAAACACCTCCAGGGAAGGTGAATCAACCGCCTCCCTGGGCAGCCTATTCCAATGCCCAATGACCCTTTCTGTAAAAAGCCTCCTCCTAATCTCCAGCCTAAATCTCCCCTGGCGGAGCTTTAGGCCATTCCCTCTTGTCCTATCCCCTGTCACTTTGGAGAAGAGGCCACCTCCCTCCTCTCCACAACCTCCTTTCAGGTAGTTGCAGAGAGTAATGAGGTCTCCTCTCAGCCTCCTCCTCTCTAGGATAAATGCAGCCCAGGGTGCGGTTGGCCTTCTGGGGTGTGAGCGCACACTGCCAGCTCATGCTGAGGTTCTCACTCACCAAGTGTGCAGCCTTGCACACTTACTACCTCTCACGGTTACCAATCCCAAAGTTTTCTAGAGAGAGAACTGGCCACAGGACGCATTTCTCACTTGGCACGCACACGCACCAATTTTCCCAGAAGCCTTACCCACAGCCTATCACTTTCGGAAGGGCTAACTTCCAGGTAGCGACGCTGGGAAGTGCAAAGTTATCGGCACCACGGTCCGGAGAGGAGGTTGTGGGGCACCAATGTGCCACCAGGAGCTCCTCGGAGATATCCAGCTGCTTCAATCCCCACCATGTGGGTATTTTCCACAAGAAACTGTCCCCCCCTCAAGGAACTGCTGGGTTCCTTGAGGTGCTGCTGCCATAAAACTGTGCCCCCTCCTCAAGGAGTTGTAGGTTTCCTTCAGGTGCTGCTGCCCTTAAACTGTGCTCCCGCCTCAAGGAGTTGCTGGTTTCCTTGAGGTCCCCCTCCTCGCCCACCCGCCCCAACCGGGATGCAGCTGCAGGGCCGCCTCTTCCCGGTCGACTCTCAACAAAGGGAAGGCAGAGGAGAAAAGGGGGGAGGGGAGCGGGGAGGAAAGGGAACCGTCCCCACCACGAGCACGGGCCTCACCAGGGGCCGCCTGGGCCGCCGCCGCCACCAAAACCCGAGCTGGACCCCACGGCCTCTGCGCACGCGCGGGGGACGCTAAGAGCCGGGGGCGGAGCCTGGGGGGGAGACGCGGTGGAGGGGGCGGGGCCAGCGCCTGCTCTCCCCGCCCTCCCCGCTGCCTGCCGGGCCGGGCGGGCGCGACAACCAGGTGAAAGAGTGGACAGGGCGTTCGGGTTTTTTTCGGTTTTCTTTTGTTTGTTTTGTGGTTATTGGAGGGGGTGTGTGTGTTTGTTTTGTTTTTGTTTGATTTTGTTTTGTTTTTGTTTTGTTTCTGTATTCAGCACTGATGAGGCCGCTCCTTGAATCCTGTGTCCAGTTCTGGGCCCCTCACCACAAGAAGTATGTTGAGGCTCGGGAGCAAGTCCAGAGAAGAGTGACGAGGCTGGTGAAGGGGCTGGAGAACAGACCCTATGAGGAGCAGCTGAGAGAGCTGGGGTTGTTTAGCCTGGAGAAGAGGAGGCTGAGAGGAGACCTCATTACTCTCTACAAGTACCTGAAAGGTGGTTGTGGAGAGAAGGGAGCTGGCCTCTTCTCCCAAGTGACAGAGGACAGGACGAGAGGGAATGGCCTCAAGCTCTGCCAGGGGAGATTTAGGCTGGAGATTAGGAGGAGGTTTTTCACAGAAAGGGTCATTGGGCATTGGAACAGGCTGCCCAGGGAGGTGGTTGATTCACCTTCCCTGGAGGTGTTTAAGGCACGAGTGGATGAGGTCTTGAGGGACTTGGTTTAGTGTTAGATAGGAATGTTTGGACTAGAAGATCCGATGGGTCCCTTCCAACCTGATTGTTCTGTGATTCTGTGATTCTGTTTTTGTTTTGGTTTGGTTTTGTTTAGGGTTTTGTTTTTTTTTTTTCTTTCAGCCGTTTCTTCTTGTTTCTTCTGCCCTCTCCATTTTCAGTAAGACGTTATCTGCCAGGCAAAACGTCACCGTGCTTCTGTGCAGCGTTTACTGTGCCGAGGGGTCCTCTGTTGCTGGGAGTTGGCAGGCATGAGATACATAAGGGAACAGCATTTCTAGACCCGTTTACATTTTACTTCACCACTCAGAATCACAGAATAGTTTGGGTTGGAAGGGACCTTAAAGATCATCCAGTTCCAACCACTCTGCCATGGGCAGGGACACTTCCCGCTACATCAGGCTGCCCAAGGCCCCATCCAACCTGGCCTTGAACATCTCCAGGGATGGGGCAGCCACAGCTTCCCTGGGCAACCTCAGCCAGTGCCTCACCACCCTCACGATGAAGAAGTTCCTCCTCATGGCTAGTCTAAATCTGCCCTTCTCCAGTTTGTACCCATTCCCCCTCATCCTAACACTACAAGCCTTTGTGAACAGTCCCTCCTCAGGTTTCTTGTAGCCCCTTCAGGCACTGGAAGGCCACTACAAGTTCTCCCCAGAGCCTTCTCTTCTCCAGGCCGTACAAGCCCAGCTGTCTCAGCCTGTCCTCCTATGGGAGGTGCTTCAGCCCTCTGAACATCCTTGCAGACCTCCTCTGGACCCCTTCCAACAGTTCCATGTCCTTCAGATTCCAAAACTGGACAGTTTCCAGACAAGGTCTCACAAGAGAGGACTAGAGGGGCAGAATCCCCTCCCTCGACCGGCTTGCCACACTTCTTTTGATGCAGCCCAGGACACGGTTGGCCTTCTGGGCTACCAGCGCGCATTGCTGGCTCATGTCAAGCTTCTTATCAGTGAGCACCCCCAAATCCTTCTCTGCAGGATTGCTCTCAATCGCATCATTCCTTTCCTGTATTGAAACTGCAGATTTCCCCAACACAGGTGCAGGACCTTGTACTTGACCCTGTCGAACTTCATGAGATTCTCACAGGCCCACTTCTCCAGCCTGTCCAGGTCCATCTGGATGACATCCCTTCCTTCTGGTGTGGCAGCTGCACCGCTTAGCTTGGTGTCATCTCTAGACTTGCCAAGGGTGCACTCGATCTAACCGTCTATATCATTGAAGATACTAAACAGCACTGGTTCCAGTACAGACTTGATTTGATCTTTATTGAATTTTCAGAATATAAAACCTGAATGCTTACAGTGTTTCTGGTTAAGATCACCAGTATAAAAACCCCTGCAGTAGCTAATGTGCCTTAGGAACCAAATAGAGGCTATCGGAAGTAGGCATGGCCTCCAAAGTTATGAGGAAGTAGTTGGATTTTAAAATCAAAATGCTATCTTCACACATCACCATTTCTGTTCAGTGTGTTCTAAATACAGACCATTTATTTCTTCTTGGAGGAAAGCAAGGGGAGCAAACGCAGTGTGACAACCTGTTAAGCCAATCAAAGTACCTACTTTACCTGCAACAACTGTCTTTAGTTCAATGGCTGTTGAAATGTCTGGTGGTTCACAGATGCAGGTACTTAATTCCTGGGTGATATTCAACTCTGTTGTAATAGACGCATTGTAACAATCTTATGACTGTGATGACAAAGAGAAGATCATTATTAATGGTGGTTAAAACATCTATAAATGGAAGCTGGTTGTATCTTCTTTAATGCAGAAAACAACAATACAGGGCTCTTGATTTTTCTGGGGAATTCAATTTCTAATTTTAAGAGAGAAGAGCTGTAGCTGCTGTAACAATCTGTAATAATTGTTTAACTGTGAAATTAACGAAGAACCCCAATATTTAATGAAAATTAGTTTCTGAATAGGTGGTATGTTTAAAGTTTGTCATAGATGCTTCCCTTAGCTAATACCTGTTTGG
The DNA here is from genome assembly GCA_033558105.1 of Coccyzus lansbergi. Classification (NCBI taxonomy): domain Eukaryota; kingdom Metazoa; phylum Chordata; class Aves; order Cuculiformes; family Coccyzidae; genus Coccyzus; species Coccyzus lansbergi. The sequence continues at coordinate 8,035 of JAUMJK010002015.1, forward strand.
TTTTCTGCACAGGCTGGATGGTGGCAATTAGGAGCTCACTTTTGTGAAGTAATATGGGTGATCTCAAGTCTGGGTCCCAGTAGACCAATGGGTGCATCCTAACTAACTGTAAATATGTATCTCTTCTCTTGGCAAAAATACCGAGCATCAAGAATGACAGCAGTTTGGTTATGTGCGTGAGAAATGACCATAGCAGTTAAAAAAGTTAACTTGTTCGCTGCAGTAACTCCTAAGCGGAGATGCTTTGTTTCAAGAACGTCAAAACACTTAAACCTGTTATGATACAAAAAGTGAGTTGATTAAATGCTGTGAAGGACTAATTGAACTTTTGGTACATGTGATACTCGCATAGGAAAATCCAGAGAAATAAAATCAGTTTTTATTTGGTCTTAGGTTACACACACACACACAATTATTTTTCAGAGCATTGATTACAAGTATTACTAATGTTTCAAATGCCTTGGTATTTAATACAAAAGTATCCCTCTTCTTCTTAGCCAGACACTTACTTATACGATCCACAAGGTTAAGCAAAACAGAAAAGTAAGGCAACCCCCAGATAATTCTTGATGGTTGTTTCCAGAATATGTTGTGTACTTCCTTCTTAATGAAGTGGGAGGAGATTAAATGTAAGAATTGAGGAACTTGTTTCAGTGTTAATTATGGAGTACCTTTGTTCCTGTAATACAGTAAGAACATGACATGATATACTTGACTTAAATAGGCTGCTTTCTTTAAGAAAACTTCAGCTAAACATGTACCAGTTTAGGGTGTTGTCAGTTGACTGTCTGCTATTTTTGGCTTTCCAAAGTCATGTTACATTAATTTTCAAGGTACTGATGCATTTTGCATGAATTTCTAATACAGAGTGTCTATTTTTACACTGCAATGCTCATACTAAAGCATTATAAATTTCTTAAGGATACTTAAGTAGAGAAATGAGCAAACTTGTCCTCTGCTTGCTCAGCTTAAGAAAAAAAACTCACAGAATCAGACAATGGTCAGCTTAGGTATCCTGTGAAAGGAATTTTGACTGGAACAAGCAAAAGCACTTTGAAGTGCTGTGTGCACAAAAGTCAATTAAATCAAGTAGAATAACACAGTTTACCAGTAAGTTTTGTCTGATTATAATGTATTCTTCTCATGATCTAGGTGCTATTCTTAAAACATGCTAAATAACTAAGAATAGATTTAAGAGATAAGGTTCTTTTGTTTGCTCAAATTATCGAGAATCTTAAGTATGTAGAGTTACATATTAACCAGTTTGTACTAAATTATATTGTTAGTTTATAATTTTCTGAGTTACACAGAGTACCCTCCTCTCCCTCAAGAAGTGTCTTAAGTCCATCGTGTGAGGAGAGAATTCACTTAAGTGACTTTAGTATCACTGCAAGATACTTTCAGTTAGCCTTCACCTAATAACTAGCATCTCACAATAATTTTTCAAGATTATTACTTACCTTTTGCCTTGCTTAATGTATGGCTGATTTTTCAGGAACTTACGGTTGCTTTGGATGCCCTCGTTAATAAAAGTTACTGGTGCAGGGAGAAATGGAAAATGGAGATAAGTGAAAGTATGCAAATAGTTTCATAAATAGAAAGAAGGTGACCTTCAGCTAGGCCAAAGTCTGTTTTAATTCCTGCTGTTCTTTAATGTGCCTGCGTATAAAGGAATTTACCAAAGGCTATTCCAGATGAAGGCCCTGTTTAAAACAAAACCAAACCAACCTGAAAATGTGCCCCAGTTTGCAGCTTCCTAGTACTTGGTCGACAGCTTTGTCCTAATACAACCTGTCAAAAACTGGTGCACTGCTATAACTAAAAATACCTATCATAGTAGTCAGGATATGAAGAAGCAGCAACATATTGCCTTCAGTGCACAAATTAAATTATATACTTTTTAAAAAAAAAAAATTGTGAGTAGGGAGGTCCTTGTTTGACTGAAACACATGAGATTCACTCAACAGCAGCATTCTCCTTCACACCCCAATCCCCAGAACACATTGATGAAAATATCCACCAGGGTACAAAACTATATGTTCTGAACTCCTCAGTGCAAGAAATATTTGATGGTTATTTCATTTGTAACGTTACAAAAGCAAGAGCAGCCGAATGTGCCACAGATGTGAAGTTGAAATGAAATGCTTTTGTATGCATTGAAATACACACATAAGAGAACACAAAAGATCTTCTCAAAGGTGAAAAAGAACAGAGGCCATGTTGGGAGACTGCCAAGTGTTCTAATGGTGAGGAAGGAATGACCTATCTACAGATAAAAATCCATGAACAAATTCTCCAGTGTGTATACAGAAACAAGCGCTGGCTTTCAAATGAGGGAGTGATTGTTTTTCAAAGCTAAGGAAAGCTGGTAGCCATTATCTGCAACTGACTGTTCAGTATGTAGGAGTTTAGAAACAAGCAAGGCAGATTTAGTGAGTACAGCTTAAGGTTTAATAGAAAACAATGATTAGACAGGTAATAATTACAAAGGAAGAGGCTAGGATCTTATAATGCTTGCATGTTGTTATTCATTAAAGTATTTCTAAGAATTTCTTCTTACTCTCCTTGCTCTTCCTGCTCACAGAGGGAATAACCCTTAACTTTTAAAATTATTTCTGAATATTTTAGCTGTATGGTCTGACCCTGGAAGCCATACTGTACTGCTTAATAAATATTGACTTAAAAGACTGTAAACCTGCAGTTGGGAGTGGGGAGCTTGTCTTTGAAAACTTGTACCTCCGCATAAACAACAGCAATCTGTGGCTCGATTCATTGCTTCTATTGCCTTGTCAAAAATACCAAATCAATGTAATGTGATTTGTGTAAGTGTATAAACTGTCTTTTTAGCTTATTATGCCCAACACTTCTGATGTCCTTGCATTGTCACACTGTGTGTAGATAGACATTTTTTGTTACTTTTTTCCAAGTTCTTAGATTGTCCCATTAAGAAGTATATTCTTAGAATATCGTCTAAATACCACATCAGAGACCTAATTCAGTATGCAATCCATTCTGCTCTACAAAACAGTACTACTGTTCTGCTGTTTTCAGAGAAGAGTGTCTAGCTCACCGTCAAGCTTTCACTTAGAGGCAATATAATTTGCCAACACTTTGTTTTCTGAACACTAAAGAGTTAATATTTTCCCTGGCTAAATAAAATGTTAATTGTTTGCAATAATCTCATGTGCCTGTTAAATATTTTACTTGAAACATTGTAAAATTTTGTGAAATCAAAAGAATAATGAACTGTTACATTTACTTTGTAGGATCAGATAAATGTTCATAATTATATTGTTTAACCTGATTTTCAAATATATCGTTACACAAGAGTCAATGGATGAGTAGTCACTTTTGCACACAGTCATGTGTTTGAAAACAACAAAGCCAGGGCAGATTCCTCCAGTCTCATATAGGTAAACGACACCGGAATTGGTAAGAATTATTATATTAATATGAACAGCAGTGGCCTGCTAGTGCATTTGTACACTGGAATCAAGTATTCCAAATGTAAACTTGTTCTTTGTTGAAATCAATCTTAAAATTAGAATCACTTTATCTGCCAAAAAAAAGCTTCAATAAATTAATGACCTTTACCTTCCCATAAACAGATGTTTTGCAAGTAAAAAATGAGTCCTGCAGAGAACATTCAGGTTAAATAATTAAGTTAAATGCAGTCCTGCCCTCCCCACACCCCCAAAAGAGAAAATCTGCATTCTTTGTTAGCATTAAGAGTGAAACAAGTTGATGGGTTTAGTGACTGATACAAATCTTGGTATTAAGCACATTACTATCACTCTATTTTTCTTAAAATAAATTACACTTTTTGCCAGTCTTAAATTAATTAAACCTGATGTGTCCTCTTTCTTCAGTAGAGAATTCTCCTATTTTTACCTGACTTATTTCTGGTTTGTGCGTATACAGACATATACAGAGCTGTTTAAAAATTTTGTCTTAGCTAACTTAAGTAAACTGACTTTGACTTCAGCTTTAAAAAAAATTGATAGATTTTCATTTACACCCCCCGCCCCCCCCCCCCCCCCCTTATTTGCTCTTTCCTTGCCAGAGCCTGCCTGGCACTATTTTTATCTTTGAGTGAATCATACTTGAGTTTATTCCACATCTTCTGCTTTGCTTTAGACAGTTATGCATTTAAAATAATTCCATGAATAGAACTTCACAGGAAACCTGTAGCTGTACTGTTTGCTGTTTTAAAGCACTGTCTTTTAATCGTTGTCCAATGTGACTACTGCTAGGGAACAAGTCAGACTTTTCCTACCTGTTGCTACTGTGCTGGTAAATTCCTGCATTCTGATACTCTGCATTCTTCTCCTTCATGCCAGACAACTGAAGAAACCAGTAAGGCAGGAGAGGCAGGAATCTATCTTTGTGAGGTCTAAATTACGGTGCATAAGGCAGTAGCTGCAAGTGCTGCAGCCAGCTGTGTGTATTTTAGAAGGTGAGATGCGTAAAAGTGTATGCAATTTAAAGGATCTTAAATCTGCTTTTTCCTGATTATGGAGTAACTGGTTACTGGGAAATGAACCTTGCATCTTTCTCTTTCCAGTGAGCCATGTCTCTGCACATGGAAGGGGGTTTGAAGCTAGATGATCCTTAAGGTCCCTTCCAATGATTCTATGATTCTATTAGGGATTGTGCCTGCATCATTAGCTTCTATGGCTAGAAATAAGACCAGCCGCTCCTCCTTTTGTAGTTTCATAAACTGTGAGTATAGAGATGTGACATCAAAATTCATAGTTCTTGGTTATTACAGATTAAAAAGTGTCAGAGAGGGAGATTAAAATGCCCTCATTGGCGATAGCCAGCACATAGAAGTTAATTTCATAGAATCACAGAAGCATAGAATAGTTTGGGTTGGAAGGGACCTTAAAGATCATCCAGTTCCATCCCCTCTGCCATGGGCAGGGACACCTCCCACTACATCAGGCTGCCCAAGGCCCCATCCAACCTGGCCTTGAACACCTCCAGGGATGGGGCAGCCACAGCTTCCCTGGGCAACCTCAGCCAGTGCCTCACCACCCTCACGATGAAGAAGTTCCTCCTCATGGCTAGTCTAAATCTGCCCTTCTCCAATTTGTACCCATTCCCCCTGATCCTAACACTACAAGCCTTTGTGAACAGTCCCTCCCCAGATTTCTTGTAGCCCCTTCAAGCACTAAGGCTACTAAATATTCTCCTGAGCCTTCTCTTCTCCAGGCCGTACAAGCCCAGCTCTCTCAGCCTGTCCTCCTATGGGAGGTGCTTCAGCCCTCTGAACATCCTTGTAGCCTTCCTCTGGACCCCTTCCAACAGTTCCATGTCCTTCTGATGTTGAGGATTCCAAAACTGGACACAGTATTCCAGACAAGGTCTCACAAGAAAGGACTAGAGGGGCAGAATCCCCTCCCTCGACCTGCTTGCCACACTTCTTTTGATGCAGCCCAGGACACGGTTGGCCTTCTGGGCTATCAGCACGCATTGCTGGCTCATGTCTAGCTTCTTATTGGCCAGCACCCCCAAGTTCTGACCCTTAATTTTGTGGGATCATCAAATCATAGAATCACCAGGTTGGAAAAGAGCTCTTGGATCATCGAGTCCAACCATTCCTATCTGCGACTAAATCATGCCTCTGAGCACCTTGTCTACCCATCTTTTAAACACCTCCAGCGAAGGTGAATCAACCACCTCCCTGGGCAGCATCTGCCAGTGCCCAATGACCCTTTCTTTGAAAATTTTTTTTGGTTTAACATGGCCAAATGCCGGGTCCTGCACTTGGGGCACAACAACCCTATGCAGAACTACAGACTGGGAGAAGCCTGGCTGGAAAACTGCCAGGAGGAGAGGGACCTGGGGGTGTTGATCGACAGCCGACTGCACATGAACCAGCAGTGTGCCCAGGTGGCCAAGAAGGCCAATGGCATCCTGGCTTGGATCAGAAATGGTGTGACCAGCAGGTCCAAGGAGGTGATTCTCCCTCTGTACTCTGCACTGGCGAGACCGCTCCTTGAATATTGTGTTCAGTTCTGGGCCCCTCACCACAAGAAAGATGTTGAGGCTCTGGAGCAAGTCCAGAGAAGAGTGACAAAGATGGTGAAGGGTCTGGAGAACAGGCCTTACGAGGAGCGGCTGAGAGAGCTGGGGTTGTTTATCCGGGAGAAGAGGAGGCTGAGAGGAGACCTCATTACTCTCTACAAGTACCTGAAAGGAGGTTGTAGAGGGGAGGGAGCTGGCCTCTTCTCCCAAGTAACAGGGGACAGGACAAGAGGGATTGGCCTCAAGCTCCGCCAGGGGAGATTTAGGCTGGAGATTAGGAGGAAGTTTTTCACGGAAAGGGTCATTGGAATAGGCTGCCCAGGGAGGTGGTTGATTCACCTTCCCTGGAGGTGTTTAAGGCACAAGTGGATGAGGTCTTGAGGGACTTGGTTTAGTGTTAGAAAGGAATGGTTGGACTAGAAGATCCGATGGGTCCCTTCCAACCTGGTTGTTCTGCGATTCTGTGATTCTGTTCTGTGATTCTGTAATATCCAGCCTGAACCTACCGTGGCGGAGCTTGAAGCCATTCCTCCATCGCCCCGTCCCCTGACATTTGGGAGAAGAGGCCAGCTCCCTCCTCTCCACAACCTCCTTTCAGGTAGTTGGAGAGAGCAACGAGGTCTCCCCTCAGCCTCCTAATGCCACGAAATGTAACGGTTTGAAGCGCTTCTTCAGGAAATGTTTTGAAGAGGAAAAAGGGGGAGGGGGGAGGGAAGGAAGGGAACAAACTCTTTCCCTTTCCTTAATGTGGGTTGTTACGATCCGGGCTCTCTAGCTCGCTAAGGGCGAGGCGGAGCCCATCGCATCTCCCCCTCCTCTCCTCCCTTCCCCTCCCCCAAGAGGGCGGGGCGCGGGGCGGGTCCCTGCGGGCGGCATGAAGACCCCGGGGCGGCGGCGGTGCCCGTCCGGCCCTGCTGCCGCCTGGCCCCTCGGTCTCTCCGCAAGGGGGTCTGCGGGACGATCCCTTCCCAACGCCCTTCGAAGGTGAAGTGACCCCCCCCCCCACCTGGCGCCGGTGCCGCGGGGGGCGCGCGGGGGTCGGGCCGGGCGCTTCCGCCCGTCGCCTAACGGGTCGGTCGCCATCCGCGGTTTGTCCCCCGACCCCGTCCCGCAGGGCGCGGAGGTCGCCGCTTCGAGCTCCGCCCGGTGCCGGGGAGAGCCTCACCTAGGCGAACCTTTCCGCGGCGCGTTGTGGGGCGCCCCCGCGGAGCCCCGCGGCGCGTGTTTTTCTGTCGCGGGGGCCTCGAATTAGCTCTTCCCCGAGCGCGTTCGGCCCGATGATGCTCCTTTGGACGGGTGCGTGTGCCAACTCCCTTCAGAGGTCGCGTTCCGTGACAGGGCGTCCCTGCTGCGCCGGTGGCCGCCGGTGTGCGCCAGATGCTGCGCATAATGGTGGGTGCCGGGAGGGTGCTGGTGGGATGGCCCCACCTTCTGGTTAATCCGTCGGTGAAATCATACTTGTGACCCGAGAGTTGTTCTGGAAATCGTGCCTCGTGATGTGCATGGTGAGCGTAAGCCCGCGGTGGAATATCTTTTTATTTCTGGGGCGAGGCGACGTGGAGATTATCTCCTTTTCTGGAGACCGTTCTGTTTAACATCAGGATAATTCTTCCCGGTGCCTGTATTTGAATAGAAAAAAAAAAATATTGTTAGCTTCTGATGTCTCAGTACATTGCTGTGATTTTTTTTTTAATCTTCTGAAAGCATACAAGTATGTTTCTCCTTTTATTTATTTTTTTTTCCCCGAAGTGGGAGTAGGCTTAGTGTATGAAGTGAAATGTGATCTGTGTTTGTGTAAAGTCATACCTCCTGTCATGTCGGGTTTAGCTTTCGGTTGAGGTGTTGGAGATGGCAGTGCTCATAATAAGTTTTCAAGAAATTCACAGATTGCCTTCCAAATAGAGGCTTTTGAACTTGAAGAGTGCTCAACTATTTTGTTAGCAGATGGCGACACACAATCAGCTGATTTATATTACCTTACAGCTGCTAGGAGTAACTTTCTTGAAATTAGGTGTGAGAAGCTATGCTTGGAATACTTGGAAGAAGGCTCTCTGAAGTCCTCTTGGTTTGCAGAGGTGGCTTGCTATTCCATCTCATGTTTAGGTTTCAGTTAACAGAAGACATTCAGCTTCTCACTCGACAACTTGTCAGCAGTGTATCTTATGATTAGAGACTTCACAGTCTTCAGAATTCATGACGATACTGTGCTGCATATATTTGGGAACCACCTGTTTTTTGGCTCTCAATAAGTTAGTTGAAACGTCTCTAATTCCAGTATCTGTGAACTGCTTGCTCTTAGGAGATTGTTCCTGTGATATGAGTTACTTGTTTCTGGAAGAACTGAGTACTGCTTAAGTGAAACTCCTTAAACGACTTAAAGAGGAAGTCACGTTTCTAGGAGTGAGTGTGCTGAACAAGGCAGCTGCTTGTGTCAGCGCTTAGGGAGGATTTGTAGTGCAAGTGTATCTCTGGGTATGTTTTCAAGGCCTGCCACTATCTACAGCTTAACTGTCCGATATCCAGTGCTAAGCTTCAAGAAGATTATGAACTGTTCAGTGTGTGTCCTGGATAAATAGATGATTCAGTGTGGTTTATGTTTGGAAATACAGTTTTCTAACAGTCAAACGTAGGAAGATCAGAATTAGGGGGTAGGAGAAGAACACCCAAACATCCATCCTTTCTTATGCAGCATCTGCAGAGATGAAAATCCTGAAACCATCATCCTAAAAGCTTCATGTGTTGAATGGCATAGATAGATTTTCACTGGGTCTTTAAAACAACCTTAGAATTTAGGAAAAGCAGGATGCTGCAAGGGTTTATGTACTGGAGGAAGCTAATGTTGTTTTAATTGCTTCAAGTATAACTCATAAACTAAGTGGTACAAGTTGAGGTTTTGAAAGCAAGAATGGTTGCTGAGAGTTTTATGGATTGTGAGATGATTGTGTTTCAATGTCCTAAAGAGGTTGAAGAGCTGAAGTGTATTTGAGTAGATAAATCTGCAATGTGAAGCCAGAGATTTGCCCCCTCCTTTTTTTCCTTCTGGCTTAAGTGTTTGCTTTTGCTCGGCTGATGAAGTAGCAGGTTGAGATGTTTGGATTGATTTCTTTACAGACTGAACTTAACCATCAAGACAGTGTAAGCCAAAGGACTAGTCACTGGGTTAAGAGCTGGAAAACACCTCTGATATTTAGCACTGGGTCAATGAAGCATTTTGTAGACCTGGGGAAAATTACTGTTTCTGCTGCAATTGTGCTTTCCCTCCTGGTTATTTTTATTGCCACCTTTGCTGTGCCATTCACCTTCTACCTGATGAAAGGGTTACGCTAGCTGGGCAAGAAGCAGCTGACTTCTGCAATTTTTATATGAACCTGTCACACAGGCTTTGAATGTGATACTTTGTGAGCCTGCTGATGGCAAGTGTCTCATATCATGAGGAGTAACCTTATGCTTGCTGTGCCAGTAACTTTCTAGGAGCTTCTTTCCAGGCAAGATATAAAGTGTATTTGTCTTATTTTAATATGTTTCCAATAAGTGCACTTTTTTTAAAAAGGGGATCAGTATTAGGTATTTACAGCTTTTTTTGGCTATGTGTATCAGACTTCTTTACTGTTAAGTGGGCTGGTCCTAATCAGATGTGTGACATAGTTGGCAAGCTGCTGTACAGGACTTTAGTGCTTCAGTCTTCTGTGAAGCTTAACGTATGTCAGTTTGAATATCTGAGTTTATACTGTAGTTTATCCGGTCACATCACACAGTTAGCACTTTGCTGCAATGCAGCAGTTTCAGAAGCATTTTTGGTTTTTACTATTATAGGTTGTTAGCCTTTTTGTTTTGTTTTGAATTTGAACATTAGACACATTTTTGTCAAAAACTTAACATATTTTCACTACTTAGAAAAGGTGGCTAGCCCTAATCTTAGAAAAGTATCTATAGTTTTTCTAGAATCTTGAACAAACTCTTTCTCATGGAATAAATACTTTTAATGTACCCTTAGGTACATTACAATCTTTTGATAATTCTAAAAGCTTTTTGTAGTGCTGCATATTAAAGTATTAGGAAGAGATAACTGGTGTGTACACAAACCCCTTCTGGCCTAGTTTACTCTTCAGTTTAAGACTTAAACTGTGGGTCTTGAAAATTTTCTCTTTGGGCTATTGACTTCTACTTTAATTCCTACAAAACTTCCACAAAGTAAGAGTGGGGATGGGAAGTCTGGTTTTGCTTTACTAGCGCTTGTAGAAGCTGGTTAAGAAACTGAGTTAGGAACAGGCAGCTTCAGAAAACGTATGCTTACTGCCACATTTTTTATAACTCTGTGTATGGGTTCTGTTTAGTAGATTGTTGTTGAGTATGATGTAGGATTTGTGAGCTCAAAACTTAGTTGTGAAGTTTGAAGGATTTACTGAGGTTTTCAATTGCTACAGTTAAATTATAGATAAGAAAAACCTGTATGTATAGTACTATAGATCGAGCTTTAAAGATTTGAAGCAATTTGTTCAAATAACTGTGGCATGTCAAAATAGTTGGAGAGTTTTAATCTAACATTGTCTCAGTTTTATTAAGGAAGTTGTTAACATCCAGTAAATTTGCTAGTTTGTATGTCTTTAAAATATTATAGAAGTGTTTTTTGTTGGAAAAAGTTATATAAAGAAATATTTGAGGAAGTTGTCATCTGGACTACTGAATTGGAAAACAAAATGTCATGTGTAAGTGATTAAATAGCTGGAGTGGCTATTGAAGGTATAGTTTCTAAACCCTTGAAAAGGGGAGTCTCCCTTGTGGTACCAAGGGGATGAGAAGGCAGGGGCAGCACCACTGTATTAAGTAATGGCCAGTCCTTACTGCTGGTAAGGGAAGAGCACTGTGCTATCTTAGAGAATGTTTCTTGTGTGATCTCAAGTGACACACTGCTGTTTTCCATATTGTGCAGGTATATTTGTGGAGTCTTGCTGTATTTAGGATGCCTTTTATCATGGTGCTGACATGCTCTCTACAAGCATTCTGGGTAGTTTGCTTTTTGGTAGCGAGACAGTGATGCTTGCTGTCACATGCTGCAGTGCATCTTATTCCTACAAGTGTAAATTTATTTAGGTAAACAGTCTGTTCCTGCAGAAAATTTACTTCTGTGTTAGTACAGTAAAGCAAAAGTAGTATTTTCAAATTAAGAATGCTAGAGAACACTGAGTGCTGTGGTCTTTAAACAGCTTTTTTCAGTGTCTTGAAAAAGAGTATTTTGAGCTTTGAACAGGAGGCAAGTCTGTAGGGTATCTGAAATGGAAGGCTATCAAAGACCAGTTTGCTTCTGGCTTAATCTGCACTGGGATGTGTACTTTGTGGCAGGTAGAAGTCTTTTGGAAGCATACCTAGCAAAGCTATCACCTGATGTAGAGGAATGGTTTGATGTAACTTTTTTTATGCCTAGCATTTATGACATTCTAAGTCACTACTTATTTTCTATGTTTTTACTTATTTTCTCTAATTTTTTAATTTGTTGTTTTTTTGACACAATTCTATCCTTTCAACCTTTGTATTCCTTCTATTTTCACATAGTAGGTTTTTTTAGTACTGCGGCATTTACAAAGATTTCATTCAGTGACTTACTTCTACTATATGATAAGTATACAACAGAGAAATTATTTGATGTGCATCTGTTCATGATTACTTTTTAAAATCTTTCAAATCAGTAACTTTACAGTGAGGATAAGTGAAGACTGAGCTCTGACTTTGAAAATGCTTTGGGGTGCACCTAGCTTTGAATACAAAGCAAAACATCAAAATAAATTTAGTTCAACAATCTTACAGGTTTTACAAACTTATACTGGATATCAATAAAACTGAAGCTTTATTTTGTCTTTTCATGAATATTTATAGGTGTTTTTTGCAACTCATTTCTAATATCTTGTTTTATAATACAGTGTAAAGTATATTCTGTATGAATTATTTTTTTTTGGTATAAAGTATACTCTGTATGAAGTATATTAGTTAAGAAAACGTTTCTAGAAAATGGAAACACAGAAAACATTGCAACTAGAACAGGTTTAATAGTATCAATCAATAATGCATGGCCATACTTGGTTTTGAGTTTTCTGGTGTCACTTGATAAAAAGAACTGCCTTCTTTGGAATGTAGTTACAAAGTATGTTGCAGGAAAGTCCTAGTATTAACCAGGGTGCATTTCAGAAGTCTCTGACTTTTTTAAGGGGTTTTTCTGTATGGGTTTTTTCCCCCTTGTGTCTAGGTATGTGGGTGTTTTTAGTGGGGAGGAAAGAGAAGAAAATACAAAAGTAGATTGATTTTTTTAATTACTATTATCCTTCGAAGAGAGGTGTGTTCTGTGTTATTTTTTTCAATTGAGGCATGTTAATTCTGTTTATGTAAACTGAGAATGTTTTCCTAGTGGGAGTTCTGATAGCAGGATTTTAGCATTGGAAGTGTTTTTGTTTTTAGTCCTCGTGGTCTTGAGAAGTAGGCTTTATCTAGCATGCTCTGTACGTGTTTCTGAACACAGCATTCTGCTACAGAAACTGTCAGCCTCTGGCCTGGACAGGCACACACTCTCCTGGGTAGAAAACTGACTGGATGGCCGGGCCCAGAGAGTGGTGGTAAATGGTGTTAAGACCAGCCGGAGACCAGTGACAAGTGGGGTTCCCCAGGGCTTCGTGCTAGGTCCAGTCCTGTTCAATGTCTTCATCAACGACCTGGATGAAGGCATTGAGGGTACCCTTAGCAAGGTTGCAGATGACACAGAGCTGTGTGGAAGTGTCAATCTGCTGGAGGGTAGGGAGGCTTTGCAAAGGGACCTAAACAGGCTGGACCTCTGGGCAGAGTCCAGTGGCATGAGGTTTAACACGGCCAAATGCTGGGTCCTGCACTTGGGGCACAACAAGTGCAGAGCTATAGACTGGGAGAAGCCTGGCTGGAAAACTGCCAGGAGGAGAGGGACCTGGGGGTGTTGGTCGACAGCAGACTGAACATGAGCCAGCAGTGTGCCCAGGTGGCCAAGAAGGCATCCTGGCTTGTATCAGAAATGGTGTGACCAGCAGGTCCAGGGAGGTTATTCTCCCTCTGTACTCTGCACTGGTGAGACCACTCCTTGAATCCTGTATTCAGTTCTGGGCCCCTCACCACAAGAAGGATGTTGAGGCTCTGGAGCAAGTCCAGAGAAGAGTGACAAAGATGGTGAAGGGGCTGGAGAACAGGCCTTATGAAGAGCGGCTGAGAGAGCTGGGGTTGTTTATCCTGGAGAAGAAGAGGCTGAGAGGAGACCTCATTGCTCTCTATAACTGGCTGAAGAGAGGTTGTAGAGAGGAGGGAGCTGGCCTCTTCTCCCAACTGACAGGTGACAGGACAAGAGGGAATGTCCTTATGCTCCGCTGGGGGAGATTTAGGCTGGAGATTAGGAGGAAGTTTTTCACAGAAAGGGTCATTGGGCATTGGAATAGGCTGCCCAGGGAGGTGGTTGATTCACGTTCCCTGGAGGTGTTTAAGGCACGGGTGGATGAGGTCTTGAGGGACTTGGTTTAGTGTTTGATAGGAATAGTTGGACTAGAAGATCCGATGGGTCCCTTCCAACCTGGTTGTTCTATGATTCTGTGACTATGTTCTGACAGGGTCATTTTACCTTGTCTGGCTTCTGCTCCTTTGTTTTCCGTTAGCTTACCACTTTTCTGTCTTCTATGACAGTTTTTGGAAAACATATTTTGGGGAGATTTTCCTTTGCAAGAAAATGGGCTTGATGGCAAGGCAGCCTGACGCAATTCCCAAATATGTATATAAAATGTACATGTATATAAACTTCTACTTGCAATGAAAAAAAAAGGGGGGGAGCATGGGGGGAGTAATCATGAAAGTGGAGCTGCTGTTGCTCAAAAGAGAAGTTTTGAGCCTCAGATATGAAGTTACTGATTGTTTAACATGAGGATTTTTTTCAGATGTGACGTTACCAAAATGTCAGTGAAAGTGCTCAGCACTGACACATTATGATGGTGACTGCATTTTTCTTATAATATGTTTAGAATTAGATTTTGTGTCTGCCTTCTTTACTGTCCATTAGTGAGTAATGGGAGATGGAAGGAAAGACAATTTACGGTAAGTATACTTAGCTGCAGGTTCTGGTACAGTTGAACTGTGCATTACTGTACTGAGCTTAATCTGATTTTTTTCAGTTTTATTTAAAGGTGGCTGTTCAGAGTATGTAGACCTTTACCAGAATTATTGCTGTCTTGGAGAGGCTGAATATCTTGGTATCTTCTACTGCATATAAATTGGCTTACTATTCAGGAAGATGGTCCTCCTGATGAGTCCTCCCAGTGATGCCTAATACATGAGCCTGAATGTGAGGTTTGAATGAAATCATGCCACTAGGTATCTTTAGCTCTCATTTTTAGCAAAAGAAAACAGCTTTGCAGTAGTTCTTGCCATTTGTGCAATATCTTTGTGGTCAGCATTTACCCAAGAAGTAAGAGTCTGGGTTCCCTATTATTCTCTTACATTTCAACACATGCCGAAAGTCACATGAAAGAAAAATATTGGGGTATTCTTGACCCTTTTGCACAAGCTTAGCTGTCGAGTGGCAAATTTTCACAGGGCTGACAAGATGGATTAGTGGAGAAGGTGAGTCAGTGGCTCAGTGACAAAGAATTCACCAAGGAGAGAGGCAAATGCATGTCACATGAGGCATATCTTTGTTTTTCTGTGCAGAAAAGAAACTGTGTCAATTAGATACAACTTCTTTATGTTTATTTTATCTTAGGATTGGTAGCATTATTACAGTGAGTACAGTTTCCTGATACAGAACTTTACTTCTGGAGAAATTTTCTATGAAGAAGCTGCCTGTTTCCCCTGTGCAGGTGGGAGGAGGAAGGGAGGGGTAATGTTCCTCAGACAATGTGAAAAAGCAGAGGGAGATGAACAAAATCCATCATGTATCAATGTAAAATTTAACTGGTCAGCACTTCCTGGGCTCTCTGCTCCCCTCCGAGTTGTGACTTTTTTTTAGTGATTGTTGTTGGTCTCTTAAGTGCAAACAACTAATGTGAATTTACCCTCTGGTCTGCTACTGCTGACCAGCAAGTGGCATTGTGTTTAGAAAGTATTTTTCAATTGAGACTTATGTGTCATGTGCCTTTACCTTTCTATCAATCCTTTATTCAAAATAAGCATAATATTAAAAGTTCTGAAAATAGTTTGGAAGTCTTTTTTTTTTTTTTTTTTTTTTTGTATCACCTAGTAAAACAATAGATTCTTATTACTTTAGCATACATAAATGTGCAACCAGAAGTCTATGGATTGCTGATATGTTTCTGGTTTGTTTTGTTTGTTATTTTTTGGGGCAGGGGTTCTTGTGCTTTTTCTTATCTGCTTGTTTTTTTTTCCCCCATTGACTGGGAGCATTTGCACATTAGTGCTTACGGAAATACTTTGTAATGAATTTAGAGCGAAATAATTTAAGACATTAGGTAGTTGAAGATTGTTCAGCTGTGTGGCTGGCTCTACTTGTACAGCAGATAAGTACACTATAATATGTAAACACTGTTGGCACTGACAGACTGTTCATCTTTCCGACAGCGGATCAGTGCTGCAAGCAAAATGACTCTTGGCTACTTGCGTTTCAAGAATCTAATATTTCCCCCCAATAAGACCTGCAACATAGTTTGAATAATCCAAAATTTAAAATTTATGAGAATGTTTTTATTGTGGTGGGCACAGCTGTTGTCTTGTAACTATTTGTCTTCTTTAAAGGGAGTCAAGCTAGTTTGCACTTGAAGGTTACTTGGACGAATCTAGGACACCTGTTGAGTCAAGCTGGAATTCTTGTGAGAAGCATTTGCCTCCTGGCTGCTGGGGAAAAGATTTTGCATTCAGGTAAGTTTGGAAATAATCTTACTTCATACTTCATCTGCTTTTGCCTTTTAGCAGTTGCAGAGTGGAATTACAGTAATTAAAACCTAATTATTCTAGGTGCTGAACAACAATGATTTTTGAGAACCCTTTCAGATTGGCCTTGGGGGCAGTGGCAGGCTGTATATGTGTGCTTGACTGAATTTCTTGCCTGCGTTTCCCGAGAGAGTGAGAAGTTTATCTTCCTTGATCTCACCACATGTATCTTTGAACATCCTTTTTACTTTCTGCTCTGTCTTCTACCTTAAAAGTAACCACTGTACTCTTTGAGGACGCTATTTTTCTTAGTGAGAGTATTTGTCATTCATGTTAGATATCAAATGGAGGTCCTAAGATTCAGTTAATGATCCTGTAGACTGCAGCCGTTATTGCTTGGAGGTACCATTTGTGGAAGCAGTGTGCCTGGAGGACACTGTGCACTTAAAAGTACAGGAAAATTGAGTCCTTAGCATGATATGGTTTCCATCCAAGAGGTATATTGAGGTCTTGCTTAAATAAGACCACCAAACACTCCATGTTTTTCACCGTGCCTCCAGTACTAGTTATCATTTAGATTAATGAATTGAGAGTCAGAAATAAGTATGTGGTGCAATCTCACAATGTTGTGACGTATGTTTAAAGTAGTATGTTTACTGGCTTCAGTAAAAACTTTGTTCAGCAAAATTCTCCCATGTTGTTTGCTAAGTAACCATTATAATTTTCTATTTTATCATAATCAGATGCTCAGATCTTGCTAGGACTGAATTATAATGCAGAGCCTATTCCATACTTACATTGCAATAGTTTATTTTAAGAGCAGTCAATACAAATTGTCCTATTTAACATATCTAGCGTAGAGACATCCAATATGATGGTGGCATTTAAACATTAAGGAACAGAAGATATTGATAATATGTAGTTGCTAAATATCTTCCAGGTTATTGGAGATGATCTGAAGAATCAGATTTCCGATATGAACAAAGTAAAAACATCATCTGAAAAAAGGTAAATTTAAAACTGTAGATACTTTTCAACATCATTGTGTTTGAGACTTGTGAAAAAATGAGGTTTTATCTTAATAAGATAAGTAAAATATAAATTATGGGTCCTTAGTGAGAATGTGTAAGTTGATGTCCTGAAACAGAGGGAGTCAGTACTGATTGGTAGAAAGTAGCTTCACATTTGTTAGCTAATTTTAAGTTCAGAATTTTCAACTAGTGTTAGAAGTGTTGAAATACAAAATATACATTAAGCTTCATTTAAAAAATGATCAATTTAGTCATTTCATGCAAACATTGGAAAAAACAAAATTGTTTCTACTGAAAGCATTAAAGGACAAGTTTGTAATACAAGGTTCTGTAAGAAACTATGAATTTGTTGTAAGATGTGTATCATTATCCAACAATGTTACAATGCAACACACAGCTAGGAAAAACTAGATTGAGATTACAGAAGATCTCAAGAATTAGGAAGTTTATTTTCATGATAACTTGGTTTAGCAAATATTGGACAAAGTTATGAGATTATCTGTGGGAGGCAACATGTTAAGTGCTGGGGAACTATTGAAAGGTTTTCAGTCTTACTCTTTTCTTAAGCTAGCACAGGTTAACAATTTTGTTAAATCAAACCATGTAATTGGATGTTAAAAAATATTCTAAGGGTAACATAATAGGGAATTTTGGCTTCAGTCTTAGTTCTCTGAAACATCGACTATTTTCCAAACAAGTGAGTGAATTTGCATGAAGGAAATTCTCTTCTGTCCAAGATATACGTCCAAGATATAAAATTAATCTTGGGATGGATTTAAAATACGAATTTAAATACCTGGATGTAGATCTTTGCTGTTGCTGACTTTAACAGTGGAATCGTTTGACATCAGAGGCAGGGTGTTCCTCTGAAAGGTGGATCAAAAGAAATAGTAAAGAAACCATTACATTTTCTACTTGGGGTATATTGGTTCCTTAGGCATTATGGTCAGCAAAGTGAAACTTGCCCTCCACAATAGGTATTCTTGAAAGTAATATTACCAATTCTAATACATAAAGTATACTATCACAAAGGGTATTATATGTTTCTGGAATGAATACTTAGGTGCCATTTATTCCTAAGTTATTGAGCTAAAATTAAAGTTTCTGTCCCTGTAATTCAAACCAGTTATTCCCCAAGTCATGAATAAATTATGGTGAATTTGTTGTAGAGAGAGAACTGTGAGCTAACTGGAAGTACCAGCTCCCTATTTTGTGATTGTGGAGGTAAGTGAGAATGGTTGTACTTGATCATCCAAAGGGTCTTTAACAACCTGATGATTCTACGAACCAAGAATTGGAAATTTGTGTTGTATAAAATGAAAACAAACACTTGAAAAGCCTGCCTCCTTTAAAATAGTTATTTAATGACTCACTGCAACATGCTGAAACACAGGAGACCTGTTTGGTGTGAGGAAGGCAAATACTCCTGGTACATCATCGTGCTTTCTGACTGCAAACAGCATTTTGAGTGGAAATAGGTACAGCTGGGAAACTGAAGGTTTCTGGAAACTTCCTTCACTTGACTATTAAGTTTTGGAAGACTTCTTGCAAAGTGAATAGCCGAAACCAGTATTAAGATAACTGAATTTTTATAAGCTGCTATGATGGACATTAGAGTTACCTTTCTTCTTGTCAGCAGATGTTTACAAAAAGCGTAATTATGTGTTTTATCATTTACACGATGATTACAGTGTACAGTGGATAATGGAGAGTTGTACATATAACATTTCTCTGTAATCACAGAACAACCAGGTTGGAAGAGACCCATCGGATCATTGAGTCCAACCATTCCTATCAAACACTAAACCATGTCCCTCAGGACCTCATCTACCCATGCCTTAAACACCTCCAGGGAACGTGAATCAACCACCTCCCTGGGCAGCCTATTCCAATGCCCAATGATACTCTGTGAAAAACTTCCTCCTAATCTGCAGCCTAAATCTCCCCTGGTGGAGCTTGAGGCCATTCCCTCTTGTCCTATCCCCTGTCAGTTGGGAGAAGAGGCCAGCTCCCTCCTCTCTACAACCTCCCTTCAGGTAGTTGTAGAGAGTAATGAGGTCTGCTCTCAGCCTCCTCTTCTCCAGGCTAAACAACCCCAGCTCTCTCAGCCGCGCCTCATAGGTTCTGTTCTCCAACCCCTTCACCAGTTTCGTTACTCTTCTCTGGACTTGCTCCCGAGCCTCAACATCCTTCTGAGGGATGCTGAGAGGCCCAGAACTGAACACAGTATTCAAGGAGTGGTCTCACCAGTGCTGAGTACAGAGAGAGAATCACCTCCCTGGACCTGCTGGTCACACCATTTCTGATATAAGCCAGGATGCCATTGGCCTTCTTGGCCACCTGGGCACACTACTGGCTCATGTTCAGTCGGCTGTCGACCAACATCCCCAGGTCCCTCTCCTCCTGGCAGCTTTCCAGCCAGGCTTCTCCCAGTCTATAGCTCTGCATAGGGTTGTTGCGCCCCAAGTGCAGGACCCAGCATTTGGCCGTGTTAAACCTCATGCCACTGGACTCTGCCCAGCGGTCCAACCTGTTTAGGTCCCTTTGCAGATCCTCCCTACCCTCCAGCAGATTGACACTTCCACACAGCTTTGTGTCATCTGCGACCTTGCTAAGGGTGCCCTCAATGCCTTCATCCAGGTCATTGATGAAGACATTGAACAGGACTGGACCTAGCACGGAGTCCTGGGGAACCCCACTTGTCACTGGTCTCCAGCTGGTCTTAACACCATTTACCACCACTCTCTAGGCCCGGCCATCCAGTCAGTTTTCTACCCAGGAGAGTGTGCGTCTGTCCAGGCCAGAGGCTGACAGTTTCCGAAGCAGAATGCTGTGAGAAACTGTTTCAAAGGCTTTACTGAAGTCCAGAAAGAACACATCCATAGTCTTTCCCTCATCCAGCAGCTGAGTCACATTGTCATAGAAGGTGATCAGGGTAGTTTGGCAAGACCTGCCTTTTGTGAACCCATGTTGGCTGGGCCTGATCACCCAGTTCTCTTGCATGTGCTTCATGGTAGCACTCAAGATCACCAGTTCCATGACTTTCCCTGGCACTGAGGTCTGACTGACAGGCCTGTAGTTCCCCAGATCCTTCCTGCGACCCTTCTTGTAGATGGGCATAACATCAGCCAGCCTTCAGTCCAGTGGTACCTCCCCAGTCTTCCAGGACTGCTGGAAGATGATGGAAAGGGGTTTGGCCAATACATCTGCCAGCTCCCTCAATACCGTAGGGTGAATCCCATCTGGCCCCATAGACTTTTGGGTGTCCAGTTGGGCAAGCAAGACTCTGATTACCTCCTCTTGGACCATGTGAGCCTCGTATTGCTCCTCTAGTTCTGGGGTTTCTAGACAGAGGGAACAGCTTTCTTTACAACTAAAGACTGAAGGAAAGAAGGCATTAACTACCTCAGCCTTGTCTTCATCCTCTGTCACCGTTGTTCCTTCTGTGTCCAAAAGGGGCTGTATGGTCTCCCTAGTTCTCCTTTTGTTATTTATATATTTACAGAAAGATTTTTTATTATCCTTTGCCGACTTAGCTAACCTGATTTCTAGTTGAGCCTTAGCCCCTCTGAATTTTTATTCTACACAACCTCACTTCCCTCCTGTAGTCCACCCAAGAGGCCTGTCCCCTCTTCCAGAGCCTATAAACATTCCTTTTCTTCCTAATGTCACTTAAGATTTCTCTACTCAACCAAGCTGTTTTTTTCCCCTGCTGGCCTTTTTTTCTGGAACATGGGGATGACTTTCTCCTGAGCTGCTAGGACCTCCTTTTTGAAGAGCTCCCAGCCCTCACGGGCTCCCTTACCCTCAAGTACTGTCTCCCAGGAGACTTTGCCAGCCAGCCTTCTGAAGAGTTTAAAGTCTGCCCTCTGGAAATTTAATGCAACTGTCCTGCTTAGCACCCTCTTCACTTCACTTAGGACAGAAAACCCTATCATCTCATGATCACTTAGTCCTAGGCGTCCCTCTACTGCCACATCCCCCACAAGGCCTTCTCTGTTGACACAGGAGCAAGTCCAGGAGGGCACCTTCCCTCGTTGGTTGAATGAATGAACCATGAAAGTAGGAATGCTTAAACCTTTTGGGAGTTGGTGGGACTGGACAAAATATCCTTGAAATGAGAAAGAGAGTTGATTTCTTTTTCCGAAGCTTGCATTCCAGTGAGAGAAAACTCATTCACAGGTTGCCAGGGTATTTTCCTATCCTTTTTTTTATAGAAAAGTTGAAGTTTAGAAATCCTTTGGTACCAATTCATCTTTATAAATTAGGGGCCTTAAAGGTTCATATATAGGACACATAGTTTAAGAATTGTCGCTAGATGTTTTACAACTGAAGGTTTTTAAACACTAAAATATATAATTTATAGTTAAGGCTAAAAAAGAATATTTATTGCAGAGGATGTTCTCTGGCCAGTATGATTTGTAAAATAATGCATTCACCCCTTTCATTGAGATGTTTTCTTATTTGGAGACATCATGTTCAAATGTGAAACTCTGAAGCCTTTTGTCCTTCACTGTTCTGGCATTTGCTACCTTTGTAGCTACTCATAGCTTTCCCTAACCAGAGAAGGAGGAGATCCACAAAGCTTTCTGTTTAGATTCATGCTGTACAGTTTAGATGACGTCTAGCTTATTTATACTTCCTTTTCACAAACAAGATGGTTGTGTGAGGGGCATATTAAGCTGCTACATTTAAACATGGGGTGGAGAAAGGATTTCCTGCCTATGGAGGCATGCAGTGTGTGGGATCAGATATTTTAACCTAGTTAACTTCACATCAGGATACTTAAAGAATGTCTAAATCTGTCCCAGACTAATAGTTCTTGTTTGACATAAGAACTCAAGAGATTTGCTTTAAGTAGTGAAAGGCTGAGACAGCCAATGTAGTGGTTGTCTGTGGGAGTCAGAGAGCAGAAACCAATTCTGTTGTTCACCCATATGCTCTCTTCTTTGCACAGAAAGAACCTGGAAGAATAAACTAAATGGGTGAGGCTGCAAAAAGCCAATGTTAGTTTGAATAGTTCTTGAAAATACATCTGATTCCCAATTTGTGGGAGAATAACAGGTCACATGACCAGGGAAGTGGCATTAAAATGCCATATGTTTTTAAAGATATACTAAAATAGCCATTGTAAATGATTGTGGTCAGGAAGCTAAGACAAGTGCTGCATCCAAGTGTTCTGGAGTAAAAGCACTGACTGGATACTGGAGCAGTGGTACTTAATAGTTGTCAGAAGCAAATGGGGCACAGTTTTTAATGTGCTCATTCTTTTTGTTCATGATTAATGATAGAAAATATTTCATGCTTTGTCTAATGATCTGAAAGAGATGAATGAGTTCTTGTTAAATTTGCAGACAACTTAAAGATCTCCAAAATTATTGGAGGGTGAAATGAGCTAAAAATACTCTTGTAAAATGCACAAAATGGTTAAGAATGTCTGAGGGAAATATGTACAAGGTACTGTGCTTAGATAGGTGTATCACTGGAACTGGTAAAGAACAGGCTCATTTGTAGTGAGGAAAGCCAGAAACAGTAAGAATAAGCTGCACGGAGGAAAAATTTTATTGAGGGAATGCAAAGGTTTAGAACCAAGTTGCCTTTAGTTGTTGAATCACTATTTTTGCAGACTGTTGAGGACTGGTTGGGCATATGCCTGTCATGAAGAGTAGCTTTGATGATCATCCAGCTCTGAAATGAACAGTTTATATGGCCTCGGAGTTTCTTCTGGTTCCCCTTACTCATGAGTTTTGGAACCGAAGGTGGAAACTCTGTGACCTTCACTGACTCCTGAGGCTCTTGTGAGAAGACTTTAGAATGGATGGAGTGAAAAATGTCTCTTTTGGCAACCAGAAGGTTACCGCATACTTTTGGAAACCAAGTCTAGTGTGAAATGCTGGCCACAGTGCTTAGGGTATTAATGTGAGTTGCAATATCAGCAACTTAATAGTAAATTGGACATTGACAAGACACTTTTTATTGTACCATTCTGACTATTTTTTTGGTTTATCTAGATGTTGGATTAAAAATAGTGAATTCCACAGAGTCT
This sequence comes from Coccyzus lansbergi, assembly GCA_033558105.1. Taxonomy (NCBI): domain Eukaryota; kingdom Metazoa; phylum Chordata; class Aves; order Cuculiformes; family Coccyzidae; genus Coccyzus; species Coccyzus lansbergi. The sequence goes on from JAUMJK010002015.1 coordinate 31,018, forward strand.
CTGTTTTGGAGAGCTGTCTTCTGGAGTCAGATCCTGAATGTTTTTTTAGTCAAAACATGTATTTGTGTTACAAATATCAGAAAGCTTCCCATTGCAAATTTGACTTGCATTTTGTTCTTGGATCAAATAGGTTGTTACATCAGTGTTATGTTCAGGAATAGTTTGTCAGGCTGGCTGCTGTAGTTCCTGTCCTACAGACTTCTCAGTTTACTGTGCAGATGTTGAAGCACGTTACAGTTTTATAACTGCTCTGTATATTAGTTTCGAATGCGAATAAATAAGAGTATAATTCTTGTTTTAAGAAGAAAATGCAGTAATAGCTTAGAATAAATCAGGGTTTGAATTGATATTTCAGCGTGGACTCTGGGCTGGTGTTATTTTCAAGAGTGATGATTGGGTATACTGAAGATGTGAAGTCTGTTTGGCTATATTTCTTTTGGGAGACCTTGTGCAAGATGAGTAGCTTAAAACCATTCTAAAGATCTCTAATTGCTACCATGAGTGCTTATTGGTTTTGATAGAAATCCTGGCACTAGATGGAGATTGTACCTCTGAATATTAGGATTTAGGTACTACCACCCAGTGGTGACAATGACTTACCTTTCCAAAACCTTTTAAAGGTTTCTTTAAGTATGGAGAAGTTATGTTAGGTGTTACCTTTCTGCAGATAGTATATTACTTCCACATTGCATTGTGGCTTAAATTTTGCAGGCCACAGCATTGAAAAAAATCAGGTTTGTTTGAAATTTTAATATCTGTAAATGAGTTTCATCTTTAGGAAAACTTATTTCTTTTGTTTGTTCCTCACGATCTTTGCTCTGTTGAGTTGTTTCTAGCTTTGAAACTACATGTAGTTCATTTTGAGACCAAGGATATACCACAATAGAAATACATATACACACACATGCGCACACTTGTTGCTGTTGGGATGGACACAACATGCAAAAAGTTAAGAGCAAAGACGGTCTTTATTATTACTAACTCTTTTATATATTTTTAAGAATATGAGTCTATATGTTATTGGCTGAAGTAAGGAGCAACAGTTCATGGTTGGATGATTTTTTTCTCTTATAACTTCAATAAGCTTCCTACTTGCAGTCTGGCAGTTCCTTTATCTTGCTTACTCAGCTCTTCTTGGAATGTTCTGGTCTCATGGATACATAGATACCTGCTCAAGGTCAATGTTAAACTTGCATTCCACCTCCTTGGGCCAGCCAAGATCTTGCGCACACACTAACTGAAAAGCAGCGGTTCTCTAACACATTGGGTTGTCTGAAAAGCAGGGGTTCTCTGACATATTGGGTTGTCTGGACTCTTACTTGTTTTAATTTTGGAGCTGGTGAAAGTGACATACTTTGGAAGTTAATTAGTTTGTATACAGGGTCAAAAGAGGTTTCATTAAGATCTTGGATTTATTTTGAAGTATTTGGAGTTCAGTAGGTAAATGGAGGAGTAGAAATAAACAAAAGGAAGCTTATGCAAATAATAAAGGCTTTTTGCTATTCAACCTGGTTTTGGATGGTGAGAAAGGCTTGGAGAGATTATGCTTTATTTATACAAAGGAAGTAGTCTGTCTTGGTTACTGAAATATTTCTTTTAGCTCAAAAAATACTTTAATTTTTAAGTCTAGCAAGTAACTGAGAAGATCGCATGCTTCCTTCACAATATAAAATTCGTAGAATCATAGAATCACCAGACTGGAAGAGACCCACCGGATCATTGAGTCCAACCATTCCTATCAAACACTAAACCATTACCCTCAGGACCTCGTCTACCCATGCCTTGAACACCTTCAGGGAAGGTGACTCAACTACCTCCCTGGGCAGCCTGTTCCAATGCCCAATGACCCTTTCTGTGAAAAACTTCCTCCTGATGTCTAACCTAAATGTCCCCCAGTGGAGCTTGAGGCCATTCCCTCTTGTCCTGTCACCTGTCACTTTTGAGAAGAGGCCAGCTCCCTCCTCTCTACAACCTCCTTTCAGTTAGTTGCAGAGAGCAATGAGGTCTCCTCTCAACCTCCTCTTCTCCAGCTCCCTCAGTCGCTCTTCATAAGGCCTGTTCTCCAGCCCCTTCACCAGCTTTGTTGCTCTTCTCTGGACTCGCTCCCGAGCCTCAACATCCTTCTTGTGGTGAGGGGCCCAGAACTGAACACAGGATTCAAGGAGCGGTCTTACCAGTGCTGAGTACAGAGGGAGAATAACCTCCCTGGACCTGCTGGTCACACCGTTTCTGATATAAGCCAGGATGACCTTCTTGGTCACCTGGGCACTCTGCTGGCTCATGTTCAGTTGGCTGTCGACCAACACCCCCAGGTCCCTCTCCTCCAGGCAGCTTTCTAGACAGACTTCTCGTAGTCTGTAGCACTGTATAGGGTTGTTGTGCCCCAAGTGCAGGACCCAACATTTGGCCGTGTTAAACCTCATGCCACTGGACTCTGCCCAGCGGTCCAACCTGTTTAGGTCCCTTTGCAGATCCTCCCTACCCTCCAGCAGATTGACACTTCCAACCATCTTAGTGTCATCCACAAACTTGCTAAGGGTGCACTTGATGCCTTCATCCAGGTCATTGATGAAGACATTGAACAGGACTGGACCCAGCACGGAGCCCTGGGGAACCCCGCTTGTAACTGGCCTCCAACTGGATTCTGACTTAAGTTAGTTCTTCTGACAGAGTTAAGTTAGTTCTGCAATTAGTGTAACTGTTTCTTATTACTGATATTAACAGCTTGTAATATCACCTATAATCTGAAATCCTTTTTTGATTGTTTCTCATTTAAATGTCATTGTGGAAAGGTGAAAGTGGTGGAAGTAGTTTTATAATCAGCTTGTGTCAGAAACGGTGTGACCAGCAGGTCCATGGAGGTCATTCTCCCTCTGTACTCTGCACTGGTGAGACCACTCCTTGAATCCTGTGTTCAGTTCTGGACCCCTCACCACAAGAAGGATGTTGAGGCTCTGGAGCGAGTCCAGAGAAGAGCAGCAAAGCTGGTGAAGGGGCTGGAGGGCAGGCCTTATGAAGAGTGACTGAGGGAGCTGGGGTTGTTTAGCCTGGAGAAGAGGAGGTTGAGAGGAGACCTCATTGCTGTCTACAACTACCTGAAAGGAGGTTGTAGAGAGGAGGGAGCTGGCCTCTTCTCCCAAGTGACAGGGGACAGGACAAGAGGGAATGTCCTTATGCTCCGCTGGGAGAGATTTAGGCTGGAGATTAGGAGGAAGTTTTTCACAGAAAGGGTCATTGGGCATTGGAATAGGCTGCCCAGGGAGGTATTTGAGTCACCTTCCCTGAAGGTGTTTAAGGCATGGGTAGACGAGGTCTTGAGGGTCGTGTTTTAGTGTTTTTATAGGAATGGTTGGACTCAATGATCCGGTGGGTCTCTTCCAGTCTGGTGATTCTGTGATTCTATTCTATGATTCTATAACATACTTTCAGGGCAGTACAGCTTTTGCTGTCAGCTACCATTTTCATTGTTTTTAAACATTTTTGTCCACACCTAGACTAACTCTTTTAGTGAGCGAACTGCGGAGGTGAAACCTTTACACAGATGTAAACTACAAATCAAGGACTAATAACTCCTTGTAAACAAAATGGACATTATTTATAAGGCTGATGTTATATACTTTAGTTGATTGCAGACAGTCAAAGCAGTATGTGTGTAAAATGAATTGTTGATTATTACAGGAGACTAATGTTAAAGTGCCAAGTCAAGATAGTTGATCCTTGGGAATCTTGATTTCCCGTAGTTAATTACGTGACTGTAATTCAGATGTTAAACATTGGTCTGAAAATTACTTTTCTGTTGGAATGTGAATCTGAAAACTATTCTAAATAACTGTTACGATCTGGAACCAGAGAGCAAATAAAACAATTTCTAGACTGACTGTTTTGAATACAATAAATATTGACATCCATTCTTTCTTCATAACCTGCCTATCTATATGAATGCATGGCTTTAAGTTGTTTCTTGTATTAACATGTATTTTCAAGCCAATTTTATGATCTCAGGCATTATTACTCTTGTCTTCAAAATCAATCCAAACTGATGATAATTTTGGATACCTTCCAAAGTTTTTTTTTTTTTCTTAAGCTTGTGTGTGTTGGTTTACTCACTTCATGAATGATAATCTTTTCTTTCACTTCCCAAACACTGGCTTATATGACAAACAGTCTTTGGGACTTTTAGTAGCCAATTTTTTTCTTGAATAGCAGGTTTGGTATTTGACATAAACTATATTAAATGCAAGTGACGCTAATTGACTTGGGTAAATAACATTTTTACCCTTACCTGGATTTTATTTGTTGCAACCTATTTCCCTGTTCATAGTTGCTCTTGGGAGTGTTGTTATAAATAATTACTCTGCTGCAATGCAGGCTTTGCAAAATCTGTAAATTTGCCAGAATTAGGGAGAATTAAGACTGTTTTCTGTTGAGTTAAAAAAGGAAGGTGAATTAGCCACTCCTCTGACTCTGACATGGGATTTCTGTTATTAGTGGGTTTTGTTTTCTGTTGAGTTAAAAAAGGAAGGTGAATTAGCCACTCCTCTGACTCTGACATGGGATTTCTGTTATTAGTGGGTTTTGTTCCTCTCTGATTTAGATGGAAAAATGAATGTAAAACCCCTTTCTTGTAGTGTTTCTGCAAATTCACGGACTAAGTCTCTGCTGTCACAGCTGGAAAAGATCAATTTAGACTCTGTACTAGGAGAAGCAGACAATGCCAGATATATTACCTCAAAGATCCTTCATCTGGTTCAGAGTCAAGGTAAATACCTGAGTCTTGTGGTGTTGATAATTTTCCTTTTGGGCCTTCAGTTTTGTATTTCTTCCTTACTGGACTTCTCTTATTTCTTTGTTTGGTGAAATCGATTATCCACCTATTTTTGTCACTGAGTGTTGAAAGCACCTACTTAAGGCCATGTTTAATGTTACCTGGCATAGTGCAGGTTCTACTTAGTGTACTTTATATTGTTGAACACCTATAATTTAAGTAATAATTCACTGTATATGTATGTGTATATACATGAGAATTAGAAATATAATAGAAGTATATATTAGAAGAGTATAATAGAAGTATATATTAGAAGAGAGCTTTCTTAGGGTTTTTTTTTCTTTATAGTTTTTTTTGGTAGAGCATGGGAAGATCGTTGAACAAGTAAAAGCCAATACAGTTTTAAAAATAACTTGTCTTCTAATTATTTTACTTAGTACTAGCACATATATATAAATATGCAGTTTTTAGTATTTTTTATTTACAGTGTAGATTTTCTCCTCAATTTGTATATGGTATTTTTTTCTGCAAGCAAGTATATTAAAATACTTTTTTTTACCTCATTGGCAGAAAAAACCAGGAAGGAGATGACTTCTAAGGGCTCCACTGGAATAGAAATTATCCTGTCAACCCTAGAGGTAAAGCCTTTTAATCTGTGTGGTTATGGGTACAAAGATTGTTTATGTTTTATCATGGGGCTTCATATTAAAGATGTTGTTATCCTAGCTAATGTCCAAGACTTGTGTAGGACTGTAATGATTAGGTATGTACTTCAAATAACATAATATTCTTAATTTCTGTCCTTATGCTTAAATATTCATAGAAATTATTTGTCAGCTATCAGTTCTAATTAATATACCATACTACAAACTAGACTTCTCTTGGTTTTGTAGTTAGTTCAGGCTGCAAAGAGTCACGGTGTGCTGGGTGATTACATCTTGAGTTCTGTTTAATTTAGTGGCAGTTTCTCCACTTTAAGTATCTAAACTGCTGTATTAGACCTCTCTGTTAAACAAAGAAATATCTCTGGTTTTATTGCAGAATACAAAAGATCCTCAAACCATTCTAAATATATTGAATATTCTCATTGAGATAGTCTCAGTTGGTAAGTTTTCAAAAAAAAAAGCAATTTGTAGTTATATTCCTTTACTTTTCTACAGACTTTTCTTTAGAGGGAGGTTGTTTGTTTTCTTTCTAATGTTTGTTAGTGATTTATATGCAGAACAAAAAGTATAAATATTGAAGCACCTTTCAAATAATCATCACGAATAATTTGTTTCTATAGCACTACCACAGCATGTTCTTGTATTGCTTAGTAATGTATGAAGAAAGTATTGATATTATGAAGACTTTATGGTAACTGTAACTTAGCTACTTAATTGTTTCTTAGTTCTGGAGATAACAGTTGAGTTTTAATTTCTAGGTGGTGGTCGGAGAGCAAATGTCTTAGTCACTAAAGGAGGGACACAGATCTTATTGCAGCTGCTTTTGACTGCCAGCAAAGATTGTCCACCAAATGAAGAATTAATGGTGCTTCTTCATACTCTTCTTGCAAAAATTGGTCCAAAAGGTGGTAATGATATATCTAAGTAATATGGCTTAATACTTTACAGGTTTAAAATTGAAACTTAAGAGAAATTTTCCTTCATAGAATCATAGAATCACCAGGTTGGAAGAGACCTATCAGATCATCAAGTCCAACCATTCCTATCAAACACTAAACCATGTCCTTCAGGACCTCATCTACCTGTGCCTTAAACACCTCCAGGGAAGGCGAATCAACCACCTCCCTGGGTTCAGTTGTTTTTATAAGCATCCACGTACTCAGAATTGGTAAAGGAGAATCAAATGTAGAGTAAAATAGAGGGGACAAAACAATGGGGGCAAAGAGATGTACATTATCAATAGAAGGAATTTTCAGTTCATTTAACTTTTTTTTGGTAATGGTTTCAAAATTACTGTGATTGATCTTGTATTTCTTTGTCAGACAAAAAAATTGGCATGAAAGCAAGAATTAATGGCGCACTAAACATATCATTGACTTTAGTGAAGCAGAATTTGCAAAATCACAGGCTGTTATTGCCATGTCTTCAAGTATTAAGAGTTTACTCAACTAACTGTAAGTATTGCAGATAGGTTTTTTTTTGTGTTGTAGAATCTTTTACCTGGTGTTAAAATATCAGATCTAAATGCTTGCTTAATGTTAGATGGTTAAAATAATTGCTTTTGTTGGAGAATTTGCTTGTCCAGTGTCAAATGCCTTAAATTCTAAAAAACATGAAGTTTGTTTTAATTTCTTTGTATCTTTGGCTTCTGTTCAATGTATGTTTGTGTGTGTATATATGTATAGTTGGGGATTTTAACAAGTGCTATTGGACATGTGGAATTTTGAGTAATTCAATTTGCATAAATGCTGATGCCTTAAGATCTAAACCAGAAATGCCAGCACTGGGCATTGTGCTTGTGAAAGCACTTGAAATTATTGTTATTATTATTTTTATTATTTTGTTTTGTTCTTTATTGCTAATTTAAAACTTGATTCATACAGGAAATATTCTATTTCCTTTATTCCTTGTGTTGCTGTGCCCTACTATTGGACTAATATTCTTCCACAAAAGCCTAATTTATTGCTTGGAATAGCAGTAGGAAGTTGATGAGAATAGCATGTTTTTTGCTGTATTTCTTACGTCAGTTACATGATCTCAGTTTTTTTTCATTCAGCTCAAAATAGCTGTTAAACATCTTAAAAGAGAGGTGAAAACATAACCACATTCCTTGAAGAGAATTGATTTGATGATCTGTGAGATTATGTTTCAGGGCATTCATATAAGCGTCTGTAATTCATAAATTCCTAGTTATTTTAAGATGTGGAAGTGTTATTTTTTTAGAGGTCTCTGATAATGAGGTAAAATGCTTCTGAATGGAAGATTTTAATGCAGACAGCTACATATCTTAGATGAAAACTTGTTTCATCTTGGAAGTCAGAAATTGAACGGAGTCTCTAGTTTGGATTCTCACAGAATCATGCAGTCATGAAGGTTGGAAAAGACCTCTAAGATCATAGATTCTGACCATAAACCTAACACTGCCAAGTCCACCACTAAATTGTGTCCCTAAGTGCTGCATCTACATGTCTTTTAAATGTCTCCAGGGATGGTGACTAAACCACTGCCCTGGGCAGCCTCTTCCAGAGCTTGACCACCCTTTTGGTGAAGTAGTATTTCCTAATATGCAGACTAAACCTCCCCCTGTGGATCCTGAAGCCATTTCCTCTTGTCCTATCACTTGTTACTTGGGAGAAGAGACCAACACCCACCTCACCACAACCTTCTTTCAGGTAGTTGTAGATGGGCAATAAGGTTTCCCCTCAGCCTCCTTTTCTGCGTACTAAACAACCCTCAGCTGCTTTTCATAGGACTTATGCTCCAGATTCTATGTAGATCAATTCTGTCTCTATTTCCCACTTCTGAAAAATGGAAGTTATAGTAGTTGATTACTTTCAGATGGGTGGTACTATCTGAAGTTCGCATACTTCTACCAGAATATAATCCTAACTTTTCTTAGATCTTAGTAATGTTGGTGCTAATGGTAATCAAATTGTAACTAGGGTTCAAGTACTAAATTCACTACTAACAGTGTTTGTTACATTGAAGTCAATTCTTAACTTACTCTTTTCCTACTTTGGTAGGAGTGCATATTGCTAAACTCGGTCAGGAATTGGATTTCTATTCTTGTTTCAACACTGTTGAAATACCCACTGTGTATTTTCAGTGGGTGTTTGGCTCTAGCCATATATATGCACTAAATATACTGTTCATGATCTTGGATATCAGAGTAATTTTTCTTAATTTGCTCTCTTTCAAACAGATTATTTTAAAATTTTTCTGGGAACAGATATGCTCTGAAATGCTTATACCGATCGGCATTTCTAAATTTTACAGTGAACACTTGGCTTTCAAATCCTTGGACATATCTCTCTGTCCCAATACTGTAGGATAACAACAAGTCATAGAACTTGTTAGATGTGAAGTTTTAGCAACCCTGCTGTTTTGACAAAATGAGATTTTTGTAGTAGAAAATTTTTTTATGATGTATCTTAACAACTAAGAAAGCAGAAGCATGGACTGGAAGTACTAGATTATTTGTAGAGTAGTAACTAATTTTTTTTCTTATTTTCCAAGTTTCAATAGGATTTGATTAGCACACTAATTACGTACAGAGTAGTGTCTGCTTGTCATTATGTCTTAAAGCGCAAACATGTCTAACGTTTTTTGTACTTCAAATTGCATGCAATTTATAATGGTTTGAGTATATTGATCTTTGGTTTACCATTCACATTATCTTAAAATGGATTATATTAAACTCTTCCAGCTGTAAATGCAGTGTCCTTGGGAAAGAATGGAGTAGTAGAACTGTTGTTTAAGATCATTGGCCCTTTTACTAAAAGGAACACTAGCCTTATGAAGTAAGTGAAGTCTCTTTAATGTAGTAAATGAAAAAACCTTAGATACATTTAAAAACTTAGTCATAAATGAAAAATAATATTGGAAATCAAACATAACTTGTATTTGAAAGTTAAAATGAGAAGTGGTGGGAATGAGAACCACATATCTGATAGCTGAGTTTCACTGAGTAACAAGAAATATTTGAATATCTAGTTACAGTACTTGTAAAAGAATATAACTGTTATTTTTCTTTTCCTTCTGATATTCCTGCATGGAAACTGCAGTGGTTATTGTCAAATCAGGACAAACAACTTGAGACAATCCCACCATTTTTTTTTTTTGGTTGAATTAGCTCCTATATGTCCTTTGTGTTTTTAGAGTGACACTGTGATTTATTTTGTAATGAAATATTCTTTCTGTTTTACTTCAAAGCAATTACAGACTCAGAGCCAAACATAAAACAAAGTAGGAGGGGCCAACAATGTATGTCTATTGGGCTATTGTGTTTTAAAAAATAAAACTGTATATCTTAAGTTTGTAACTTTAGATTTCCCTTGTCCTTTCCCCGTGTATTTTTATTTTTTGTTTCTAAGTGAATTTAGGGTGAAAATAGGGAAGTGGATCTAGCTCTCTTTATACACTACTACTGTTTTTTGAAGTACACACCTGTGGAAAACTGAATTTTTCGTTGGGTTAGCAAAACAGTGTTGCTGTTTATATTCTAAATAAAGTATGAGGGTGTTATTACCTAAATCTCATATTTGTGGTCAGTGTTGTATTAAAAAGATGCCTTGCCGATTTAAGCCCCAGCTACAATTAGATATATGAACTTATTATTCCTTGGATGAGTAATCATGATACTCTTGTTTGTAGTTTAGGATCAGATGTGTGAAGTGTATCTTTACAAAGAGTAAAAATAAGTATGTGTTTTGGTTTACAGCTTGAGTTGAGGAATACAAGATTCTTATGTAGAAGAAAAATTTTACACTGATGATCTTGTAGTACAGATTGAGGAGCAATGTTCATACATTGCCATTTTTGACCTGCAGTTTTCTGAAATAGTGTGCTTTGTGTTGTAACAGTTCTTGTTCCACTACTAGCATGGGAAGATGAGTTTCAAAGGTCTTACCCATTGATAAGACCTTTGGTAAGACCTTATATGGTTCATTGTCACTTATAGTGCTTTTTTGCAAAGGCTGAAAGTATTTATAGTCATCGCACTGATAGTTTTAAATTTCATTACAAACTTCAGATTTATCAGGGATGCATGATATTTCAGTAAAATCAAATTTCAAAAGCAAAGTCTGTAATGCAGTGCAACTGGGAAAATGAGGAGAGATGCTAAATAAATCTGTTAGTGTTAAATATGTTGTATTGCTTTACTGTGATATGGATTAAGCTTACTGGCTGGTTGTTCCTTTGACTTTTCTTGTTGTGTTGACAGGGTTGCTTTAGACACACTTGCTGCATTGCTAAAATCAAGTAAGTATTTGACTACAAGAATCTGTTTGTCTAGTTGAGAGGGGTGCATGGGGGGGCATGCGTGTGTGTAAATAAGGCCAGAGTCTCTTGCACTTTAATATCTGTATGCTATATAAATGTGTTTCATAATTAGTTACTGTCCCTGCAGTTATGCAGTAGAAAGGCTGCGCTGCTTCTGCAGAACTGATCTGGATCCAAGTTGAAGAAATAGCTTTCCACAGCCACTCAGCTCAACCCTTCAGTAAAGGATATCTGTAGCTTAACTCCTATGCATCATCTTATATACACATCTGAAAGTGGTGGCAAGGGAAAATACAGGGTTTCTTCAGTAAATCTTAAGTAAATCTTTTTGTAACAACACTAAATTGTGATGGATAGAGTCCAGTTGTCATTCTGATTGCCCAGTATTGGCTTAGGGCTGTTTTGCGTTTACAAGGTTTAATTGTTAGTTGCTGCAAAACTGTATAGATTACAAGTGTTAAGTAGTTTATTTCAAATCTTGTATCTAAATTTTGTGTGTGGATAATGATGGACTTGCTTTACATAAATACCTTTTTTTTTTAATTTGCTGTCTTGCAGTTATCTTTAAGTATAATGCACAGTGTTATGGTAAACCATGAAAATTATGTACAATGTTATTCTGAAGAATGAAGTGTAGTCTGTTCTGGCTTCAATTAGTCAGTAATTTTTGCACAGGCTGGTGTAATACTTCACCAAGCACGGCTAAAATATTACTCTAAAGGAAATAATTAGTTTACTTGGGTAAAAAGAATAATTTTAATATTGATTTGAGAATAATATTGGAATAATTGGATAATTTTTAATTTTCTTTCCTGACTTTTTTGCAAAGAAACAAATGCCAGGAGAGCAGTAGACAGAGGATATGTGCAGTTGCTTCTAACCATTTATATTGATTGGCACCGTCATGATAGTCGACACAGATACATGCTGATACGTAAAGGAGTTTTACAGTGCATTAGAAGTGTTACAAACATCAAATTGGGAAGAAAAGCGTTCATTGATGCCAATGGAATGAAAATTCTTTACAACACTTCACAAGTAAGTTTATCTCAGGAGTTTGTTGTTGGTTTTGATTCTTAGGCTTTAGAAAGAGTCAAACTTGTCATAGTTCTCTTATGATATCTGTGGTTGTTCCTGGCATAAGTATTATTTTCTGTACTTGACTGAAATGGAATGAAAGAGTGTGGACTTAAATTAATATTTGCTGTTATTTGGCTGTAACTGTCTCTGGGGGAGGGGCTGTTTAACTTAAAAAAAAAAAAAAAGCAGGGACAAGTACTTTAATTTTGAAATTTTGGCTTTTAAAAACAGTGAATTGAGTTGGTAGAAGTTGTTCTGGCCTTCAAAAGAGACATTAGGAAAATTTATTGTAAACGAAATAGTTTGCTATTAATGAATTCTGGAAGCTAAAACAAAGGTAGTTTGAATCTGAGTAGTAGTCTGAGACACTTTGCTCTTGTCTTTATTATCTTCCTGTTAACAGGAGTGCCTTGCAGTAAGAACTCTTGATCCCCTTGTCAACACATCCAGCCTAATAATGAGGAAATGTTTTCCTAAAAATCGTCTTCCTTTACCAACTATTAAAAGTGCTTTCCATTTCCAACTCCCAGTTATTCCTGCCAGTGGTCCTGTGGCTCAGCTGTATAGTTTACCTCCTGATGGTATGGTTATTTTCTAATATTTTGTCGTTCACTATATCTAATTTTGCCTTATACAAGGTGGAATCAATTGCAGTTATTTGTTTTTCCACTAAATATTGGATGCTTGAGACTTTGAAGCTGGCAAAGGGTCTGTGACTGTGGAGCACCAATTTCTAATGTTAAGTTTTAACTGATGAAAATTTTATCTAAACATCTGTTATGTTTGAGATAGAAAAATAAACCAGGAAGTAAAACTTTTGATGTTCATCAAACTCAAGTAATGCATAGACTGTACAACTTGGTCTTAGATGTGTTCTTTCCTTAGTTCACTTAACATACATTCTCCCATGTAATATGTAATGCAGTGTATATCCTGTTTTAAAGGGGTGTATATTCCATGATTTCTTTGTGTTACTCTGATAATCTAAATTCACTAAATCCAGTTTAACATATACCTTTTGAAGCACTTTTTTTTTTTTTAATTACTCTGATTTCTCCTTCCTTTGTATATGGAGTAAAGTAGAGCTGCTTTCTTGGACCGGTACAATCTCTTAGGCAAAGCATTTGTGATGGTTTTTGTGGGAAATAGTTAATCACATTGTTAACACCTTTAATTATTGTTTGATAACTAATGTTTAATGCTTTTTCAAATTGCTGTCAGAAAATTGCTCTAAATTGAAGAGGCCAAATCAGACTTTTTATTATCTTGTTATTCATCTTATCTCTTGAAACAAAATATGATGAATTTCCTCCTAAAGAGGGCAGCTGTCTGACTGGGATTCATGTAGGTGAGAGTCAAACTGCAGGAGTTTGGAGGGTTTTTTTGTCTTTAAAGTAGAAAATAGATTTAGAAATATGTTCTAAAATCCACAGAAATTAAACCCCTACCTAATATAGTACTTTTGATAATCCATTATATCTATTTTGAAACTGTGTATTCTGTAGAAGTACATTACAAATAGAATCATAGAATCACCAGGTTGGAAGAGACCCCCCAGATCATTGAGTCCAACCATAAATTTTTTTTTTTTTTTTTTTTTTTTTAAATTCAGGCTTCTCATCTATAAAAAAAAAAAATTCTAGTAATGGAAAAACTGCTTTATTGAAAGACACATAGGATATTCGAGTGGGTAAAGTTCTTGAGTTTACTAAGAATATAATCTTTTATAGTCGTCATTGTAAAAGCAATACATAAAATCATTCTGATCAAACTTTTTACTGATAGTTTTCTTCATGGAAAATGCTTTCAAATAAACGTGACAAAACCCCTGAAGCACTCAAGCTGCATGAGATTTCTTGGAAAAGTTCAGCTTTTCAACGAGTAAACAGAGCATCTGTCAAAATAACCAGTTAATGCCCACTTCCACATATTAGGGAGTTAGCCCAGTTCTTGTTGGTCATGACTGAAAATCAGTTTGCTTTCCTTTGTTTTCCTGTGTTAAAAAAGGAAGAAGTCCTAGGTTGTTCGGTGTAGTCAGTAGTATCCCAAATAGCTCTGTGTCTAAAAAATATCTATATTTGTGGATAAAACTTGGTGTCCAACCTGTCCGTGTTAAGCAGCTGTGGTGTCCAGTCTCCTACAGTATCTTCTTGCTGGCTGAATCTCCAGTGATGCATTTCTGATTTTTTTTTTTTTTTTTTTAATTTTTAGGTTGTTAGGTCCCATTTAAGCAAGACCAAAAAGGTGGAGGTTGCTTTACCCACGTTCCCTGACAGTAGATCTGTAGTAGCTAACATGACTAAAAGCTGCTGAAACATCAATTTTTTTCCCTAACATGGCTATTATTACATACTTTGAGAAAAGGTGTCAGAGACATATCATTTTGTGGTGACCGCAAGCTGTGCCGGGATGTTCTTGGTACATCCATGTTGTAAAGCATTTCTAACGGCCATGTGCTGTCTTGCCAGGTGTTTTGGAGTTGTTTGGTGGTGTCTGGTTTTGGTTTGCTCTGTGTAAACCAGAGAGCTTTGTTTTGACAACTGTAATAAACTGAAGTATTGTCAAAAAAGCAGTTTTGTTTTCTAGATCTGGTAATAGTAATTAGCATTTACTAGCTGGTTTTCAGAAGTTTTTCAAATGGTAAGTTAAAAGGAAAATAAACTGAGAACATAGATTTATTAGTTTAGCAGATGTATTGGATTAAATGTATAATCTGTCTTAAAACTTTTTTGTATCATAGTGGATGATGTAGTAGATGAAAGTGATGATAATGATGATGCTGAAACAGAATCAGAAGTTGAAACTGAAAATGATGATGACAAGGACCAACAATTTAAGGTTGGTATGAGACAAAATTAAATGGCAAAATCAACTAGCACATATATTTTTCAGTTGCTTGAGTGATGTATGCAGCTGTATATTTTAAATTTTAAAAGGACTTTGAGGAAGTTTCTAGGGCAATTGCTAAAATAAAGCAAGCTCCTGAAACTTAAGGAAGGTGGATCCTGCTTGAAAATATCTTTGTTGTTCAGATTGGTTTAAGATTTCTATCCAAACCTGTTTGCTTCATGTGTAATGTCTGGTGTACAGATGCCTGAAACAGAACTGCCAACTCTTTTAGTAGTGTTCTGTTCCCAATTTTTATTTCTCTCAGCTCTCTATTCTTACCTATGCCACTCAGTATGTAGGAGCTGCTCCTTTGCTGTCATTCTGGGCAGGATTGAATAGGTTGCTGTTTCAGCAAGGTAATTTAAGTTCTGCAACTGTAGAGGTAGAGCTCAGGTCTCTCACTGTTACATGGCTTTTGGAAGGTCCTGTTCTGCTCTTCAGCTGTCAGTTATGACATGAGAAGATATATAGTCAGAACTGCCTTTTTCTGTATTTGTTACATGTATTCAGGTGTTAATCGAATTGTCTGTCCACAGACTGGAATAAGAAATTTTACTCAAGACTCTCATGTGCCCTATCTGCCATAGAAGCAGTTATTCCGTTGTCACCACAGTCAGATGGGATCTCCACATTCCAGGTTGCAGCAGTTGGATTATGCACAGAACTTGTGATGTGTAGTCTGATGTCTGTACATAATACATTTGGGTGTAAGCAGGAAAATAGAGATGTTTGTACTATTTCTGATGAAGTGAAGGCTTTGGTGTACTAGTAAGACTGAGCTGGTTAAACCTGTGAGGTGAAAAGTGCAGGTCAGCTTATTTTAAAATAGGGATATTCAGCTTTTAAAGCATGCCCATGTCAGTAGTAAAAGGTAGATGTAATTATTTTAGCAGTTCATTAATTCTGGATGCAAGATTAATTTGTTCTGGTATTCTTTCAGAATGATGATATTGAAACCGATATTAATAAGCTGAAACCTAGAGAGGAGCTGGGAAGACCCATAGAAGAATTGAAAATGTATGAGCACCTTTTCCCAGAACTTTCAGAAAACTTTCAGGTAGAGTACATGATTCCCAATTCCCTCATCATGACTGATTTACTCTGGAACACTCGTGACATTCCTCACTGGGTGCGTAGTTCCTCTAGCTGAAAAATGTGTATGCAGTTCTAGAGCTAAATATGAGTGCTATGGAGTGACTTAATTAAATTCTATGAGTTACTTTGAGAAGGGAACTGTAGGCACATACAAAGTGTTTTCTGATATGTGATTGTTGCACACAGCAGAAAGTAAAATAGTAAGAAAGGTTGTGAGATTTCTGAAAAATATTCATTGTATTTTTTCCTTAAATGCTATGGACAGCTTTCAACGAGTACGTTAAGATATCAAGGGAATCGCATTGAGTTGTTAATTTGTTATTGATGAACTATTTGTTTATGACTTTGACACTACATTCTTGTAAAAGCTGAAACTTCAACTGTTTACTGTTTTTTAAAATATTTTTTCTCTTTTGTTCTTGAAGAAATATGACTTAATTTCCAAGGAGCCAAAGCCTTTTGTACCTGATGCAAATCTGGGCGGACCTATCGTTGTTCCTACAGCAGGAGAGGAGCACTCCGCTGAAGCAAACCAGTCAGCCAAAGGAATTGCTTTAAAGGAAAGCAATCCTTTATTGACAGAGGAATACAATAGAAGGCCAACCTTTCTGGAGCTACCAAAGAAAGATAGTATCAAAGACAGTGGTTTACACTACCAAAATGATCAAAGAAACCTGCTTCCATCCTGCTGGTGTCTAAGCCAAGAAATTGTTAAAGGCTTGGACAGAATCAGTCTACAGAACAATGGAAAGAATGATCAGTATTATGGTACAGGCTGCATAATAAAGAAAGAAAGCAGAACTAGCCTTACTCCACCTCCTTGTAATAAACCCTGTGAACATGTTTCACCTTGTGGCAGCAGTCTCCTTGAAGGATCATCTGTCCAGCTGGGAAAACTCTGCTGCACTGGAGTGGATTCGGAAGAGGAGGATTCTAGATCTAATTCATCAGGGGAACAAGTAGTGCTTGAGGTTTCTGATGTGTCACCAGTTCATGACTGTGATCTTTATATTGAAATGGTAAAAACCACAAAATCAGTTCCTGAATATTCAGAAATAGCCTATCCAGATTATTTTGGCCATATTCCACCCCCATTTAAGGAGCCTATTTTAGAAAGGCCATACGGGGTACAAAGGTGAGTTACCATGCTCCTTTTTTGTTGTTTTGTTCCCTTCAGAAACAGTCTTTTAAGAGGAGATTAACAAGCACATACACAGTCTTTACTTTGGCATCTGAAAATATTGTTGGTGAAAAGCAGTAAGAAGGTAGGTGAGTAGGCACTGATCAATGCAGAGCCATAAGAAAGAACATAATTCTAATTCCCTGCTTTAGTTTATAAATACCAAATTCTATATATAGTTCCCCTTTCTACCTTCCCACTATCCTTTATCTAAATTTTGTTGTTTCTTAAAAAAACAAACAAGAAAATACACAACTCCAACAAAGTAACAACCTCCACCATCTGAATACTTCCTTCAGTTCTTAGCAAAGAGCACAATTAATAGCCTAAAGGTACTTCAGGTCTTCTCTTAGCTGTGCTAGAAAAGCTGTCTTTGAGGAACATGTAGTGGGAAAAATTAATACGCTTGGGTGTTTGGTTTTAGTGTTTGCAGTATGACAGACTTTAGAGGTAGCGAATGCTGAGGATGCAGTTTGTGTTAGGTCCTGCAGAGTGACATGCAATAAACACAGAATGAAAAATAAAAGAAACCAACAAACACCAGCACATCAACACATCCATTTGTTTCCAGAGGTACTAAGAAGAGCTTACTCATAGCTATAGTAAGGCATTATAATGACAGGTAAGCAAGTTAGCAGAATATATAACAGTATATATGAGACGTTGCCACTAGCTTAATTATCATATTGAATGCTTTCAGCTTTCTGACTTTAATGAGGTTTTTCATATTTATGTCTAGTTACTAAGATAATTAAGAGATTCTTTAGGCTGTAGTATTAAACCACTTCAGCTGTTTCACACATGTTGTTAAAAAAAGTAGTCTTTCTAGTTAAATGACAAAGTGTTGAAATGCTAACAATGAAATGAATGTACCATTACTAGAAAGTGCCCTTCACTGTTGAAGTAGAATCTTCCCTACAAGCTTTTTTTTGAGGTAGATCCAGCTTATTTAGAAGGGAGATAATCTTGAATCAGAAGTCACAACTGCATTTAAAGAAAATATTTTAAATCTTCATGTCCATTCTTATAGTATTTAATTCTGAATTTTCCTCTGTAAAACTGAGGTCAGATAAAATTTGTCATTCTAGTGCTTGTTCTTCTTAGATTTCTTGATTAATTCTGACTATAAACCAATAAACCTACCTGGGTGGTTATAATATGATATAAAGATGATTTCTAAACTGTGAAGGTAATCCTAGAGTATGTTTTATTTAAATTTGCTTCAAAATCTTTTATTGTTTTTGCTGTGTTATAAGTAACCTTTTTGGGTCTTGTATGAAACAAAAATGAGTTAACAGGTAATAACTGTTAAACTTGAATAAAAAATCCTGCATCCTGTTTTGAAGCACACTGTTCCAAGAACTGAGTTGTCTACAAATGACTCGCTCATATTACTGCAATAGAACAAATTCCTGAGAAGAGAACCTGTTTATAAAGGCGTCATCTTCATTATACTTTATAGTTTTAGGGAGGTGGTGAAAACTAGTTTGGTAGGAAACATGGAGAAACTTTTAATTCTTTTACAAAGCCATGTCCAAACTCTTCCGGCATCCAGTGGGATTTATGTTCTCTGTAATGCAAGAAAATAGTCAGTACTTGTCAGCTAAGTCTTATTTAGAAATCAAGTGGTTACCTAAACGCCTCCTTGTAATAAAAGAAAACATTGTCAGAGCTGAAGTAGGGATTTAAGTTTTCTTTTTTTAGACTGATGTGATATGGGATTTTTGAAGGTTCTTTAAATCTTGCAGTATGCTAGGAGGTGCGATGTTTTTGAATTTGTACTTTGGAGTGTATTTGGTTTTTTGTTTACTCTTAGTAATGTGTTTTTCACTGTATTTTTGTTTGGGAAAATGTCACTGAGAAATGTTCTATGCTACACTACCTTTTAGGGGAGAAAATTATTACACAGTTCAATACCCTATACATTCAGGGTTAAATTCCCGATTTGTTCAATTTCTTAAAACTTCAACTTTTTTGCTGTACACTTTAGTATTTTCTAATTACTTCTGCATTTTTTAATCATCTGGCACTTGGAAGTGACCATCATGTAAATAAAGATCCACACAGTACTGACTTAGCTCCACAACAGCAGTGTTGTTTTTATAATTTTTCCTTGAGTTATCCTAAAATAGCTTCTCTTTTTCTTGGTTTTTTTTTTTTTGATCTGAAAGTGTTCACTACAACTTTTCCTTTTTTGTGTGCATCTCAAATACCATTTCTTCTTTCCTTTTGCCTACTTTGGTTAATACTATGATTTTTGAATGCCTGATACTCACTAATGGATTTTGTCTTGGCAAAACTCCTGTAATGACAGGAAGTATTATGACTCTTTAGGGCTGAGGCATGCTGAGATCTAAGGATTTTTGTGAGGTCAGGTATGAGATCAAAAACATGTTTTGCCCTGAGCTGAACCTTGTGAGCTTGTGGTGAGTCAGCCTTTTTACAGTTTTGTCAGTAGGTTGAACCGATGGTTCTTTTTTTTTCTTGTGTAGTTTTAATTTAGTAAGAGGTCTTAGGGTTGTGTACTTACCTTCTTTTTTTCATTTATTAGCAATATTTAAATTAAATGGAGAATGTCCATCCTGAACGTACTTTACCACTTTGTTCCTGTGTTCTTCACTGTTAATCTGCCTCCTTTTCTTCTTATTGCAGGTGCTGTGCAAGCTTTTCCACACAGCTCTGCCACTATATTTCATTCTTGAACTGCAACACGTTCTTACTTTTCCAAACCAGGACCTAGATACTCCCAGTTGTGCAATGATTTTATGATCTGGATAAACATGCATCTGACATTTGGCTGACATCACCAAATTCATTATTATTTGTTACCTAGTCGATAAATGAACCTAGATCTCCAGAGGTGAAAAGTTAGTGCACTAACACACTCACTGCACGACGTACTCTCTAAAACTCATTAATTTTAATTATGGTAGGACTCATGTAAGTTACTAATGTTATCAATTACTGTCCTGGTTTAAGCATTAACATAAGTAATGTTTGAGTAATTCTTGCTTCTATAAAGTATGAAATGGTGCATTTTTTTCTGTAAGATAAAATTATGTGCATGGAAACACATTTCTCTTGCAGACAAATATTGAACTCAGTCAGCTGTGGATGCAGGTTTTTTAACTTAAGTACACTTACAGTTTGTGCACATAAGTGGTAGTGAGACTTATGTCTCTGAAAATCTATCCCACTGTCTTCATGTCAGCTTTGTTACTTTTCTTTGTTGTATGAGGCAATTTCTCTTTTGAAAATTCTCTTTTATAATTAGAAATGTTATGCAACAATTTAAACAAGAACTCTGCTTTTTATTTTAGGACAAAAATATTTCAAGATATTGAAAGACTGATTCATCAGAATGACATTATAGACCAGGTTGTGTATGACCTTGATAATATGAGGTAAATTTTTACTCTTATGGAAACAGTATTCAACTAATACTCCAATACTATTCCACCTTTTCTGAGCTATGACTTGCAGTATTTAAAACAATACTGTTATGACAGGCTTCAGTAAAAGCTTCGTCATATATAACTGTGTTTCTGCTATCCTAGCTGTGGTTAGAGGAAATTTCAGAATAACTTCTGAATTACCAAGTGGGGGCTAAAATAAACTTAGATTTGTTTTGGTTAGGTTTGTTATATTAATTTTGGTCCTTTTTCTTTTTCTACTCATAGTTGCTCAGCACCAAAGAAAGCAGGTGTTTTGAAGTTTAATTCCAAATTTGAATCTGGAAACTTGCGCAAAGTTATTCAGATCAGAAAGTAAGATATTTAAACTCTTGGTTTCACAAATAAGGCCTTTTATTCCTGCTTCTTAATAAAATATTGATTTTTTTTGTTAATTTTTAGAAATGAATATGATCTAATTCTGAACTCGGATATAAATAGCAATCATTATCATCAATGGTTTTACTTTGAAGTCAGCGGAATGAAAACAGGCATTGGTTATCGGTTTAACATCATCAACTGTGAAAAGTCAAATAGTCAGTTTAACTATGGTAAGATGCATTTTCTGTTTTCTGAGAAGAAATACATAGAAAAATAAATGTACTAGACAGCCCAGCTGTGTCCTTCAGTTTCAACAAGGGTCCGTGGTGTACGTTTTCAGATCAGATTCTTTTTTTTAATATTGCTGCTAGAAAATGTTTTGACAAGTTTCAGTTAAAAAGAAAGTGTCTTTAAGAACTGACAGCCAGTGTTTTAAATCAAATTCTGTTGTGAGGCTAAAGCAGGTAGTAATACCATTGTGGATGTGGCAGCACCAAAGCCTAGTGATTTCTGAAAATTCAGATGTGAGGGAAAGAATCTTTGGTCACCTGGTTGAAAGAACATAATCAGGCATTCATGAAAGTATGCTCCATAACAACAAGTGAATGAGTATAGGTAGTTCAGACACTTCACTGTAAGTGTTGATGTGGGTTATTAACATCTTGGTGTTTGATGTTAAGCATTAAAATAAGATTAACGTTTTCTTTAAGGTATGCAACCTCTCATGTATTCTGTTCAAGAAGCTTTAAATTCTCGACCATGTTGGACTCGTGTTGGGACAGATATTTGTTACTACAAGTAAGTGCACCAATCAAACATACAGCAGATCTCACACTAAAGATTAGTTAGGGTTTTTGAAGTGAAATATTTACTTCCAAGTTTGGTGATTTTTTTTCAGTAGCTCTGTTGTGAAGAGTTTCTTCCTGGGTTACTATGAAGAGTAACAGAAGTGATAGAAATATATAGGGTCTCGTTAGCACACTGCTAGTATTTTACCTGTTCATCTTTTGTGCTTTTGACAAACTGCATGCTGTTCCAGTTAAGTTTTTAAGGGAATGTGTATATAAATGCTTACTTGAGATCTTAACAGTGACTTCCAGTAATAGTGATCTTATGGTGCTTGTGATCAGTCTCCTGAGTTCTATGGTGCAATCATTGCAGAGTAATCCTGAAGCACAGGATGAGATGACACACCATACCAATGCATTGCCTTTCTTGATTGACAGTTGTTTGCATATTTTTTTATTAAGTTTGGTGTGGGTTTTCTTGCTGTTTGTTTTTGTTTAGTCACCTTTTACCAATGAGTGACTGTCTGTCACTGCTATAGTAAAGTATCTTTACAGATGGTGGAAACAAGTGTATTTAACCTGGATGCACACAGAGAAATGCAGTTGTTAAAAATTTCTGGCTTTTAGAGTGTGTATTTGGGAATAATCAATGGTAAATTAAGAAAAATTACTCTAATGCATTTATTATTTTAATTTTGCTCTTAGGAATCACTTTTCAAGAAGTTCAATTGCTGCTGGAGGTCAGAAAGGAAAATCTTATTACACAATTACTTTCACAGTGACTTTCCAACACAAGGATGATGTCTGCTACTTTGCTTACCATTATCCATATACATACTCAACTCTAAAGGTGAGAAGATTATGATCTGTTATATAGATAAATAATTATGCTTTTGAATGCAAGCAAAAGCTTGTTGAAAGTGAATTTGAACATGCTGACTTGTCTCTCCTGTGAGACCTGTGGCCCATAGGGCTTGTGAAAAAGTATCTATTGAAACACGAACATACTGTGTTTTCCAAATACCTTAAAGTGAGTTGTATCAGTTTGCCATATTTGAAAAGGGCTTAGACCTTGTGGATTTACAGCTGGAATAGGCCCTATCACTGAGCACTGACAATCAGAACAATATTGAATTATTGCTTTTGCATTGCCTCTGGAGATTCCAAATTGTTTTGTGAATGTTTTAGCAGGTTGATGAAAAAAATTGTGTGAGAGTGGCACCTGCTGCTAATGGTCTGGGTTACACACAGGGTTGGTTAATTGGTCAGCGATAGCATTGCCATGTGTTAGCTCACCAGGCAAACTGGTATGACTACGTATATGAACAACATAATAACCTTACGGTCTTGTTTGTAATAACCATAACAAACATTTAAACTGATTAAACATCATCTTATTCTCTATATGACACAAAGCTGACTTCCTATACGTTGAATGACCCCTACAACATAATGTGAATCCGCTACAATATTGACGGGTTCATTTTGGAAAAAATTAAAGGCCTGTATTACTGCCTGTAACTCAACAACTTGAGGTGATCCTGGACAAATCACAATATGCTTTTTCCATTCCTGATCATCTTTCCACACTACCACTGCTTTACCTGTTCTTTCACTTCCATCTGTAAATACAGTTTTTCCTTAATCTGGATGTTCACAATTTTTTGGCTTGTGTTCTATTTGTATTTGTTTTTAAAAAAGTGATTAACTTATGTGCTGGATGTTGTATCTCTACTCTCCCTTTACATCCTTGTAAGGCAACTTGTATTGGTAGACTATTTTGGTAACACCATTGTAAATAATTGTCTGCCATAGGTATAATTATACTTTCTGGCTCCTGACCATGAAGGTCTAAAATTTATTGCTGTCCTTTAATAACTAATTCTGCAAACATGTCAACTTTGTCAAAATATCTTTTTTTGGGTTGGTGAGCTAAAAATATCCATTCTAAAATCATTAAAGGATCTTTTACTGACTCGTCCCATTGGGCGATTATCCCCAAAGGCTATTCCTTTTGATTACAAATAATGAATTGTATAACTAAATCATAACTGACCCGATGACACTGTACTAAACTAATACGTTCACCGATTTCCTGCAATGCTCTTTCAGCTTCTTTTGTCAATGTTTGAGGGGTATTTAAATCAACATCTCCTTTCAGTAATTCAGATAATGGTGTCAATAGCTGATTATCAATCCCCAAGAAGTTTTGAATCCAATTTATGTTACCCAACAATATATGCACATCATTTAGTGTAGTGATTTTTACTTTTAATTGAACCTTTTGAGATTCTGTTGTGTGTTTTAAAATTTTCCATCCCAAATCATAGAATCATAGAATCACCAGGTTGGAAGAGACCCGTCGGATCATCAAGTCCAACCATTCCTATCAAACACTAAACCATGTCCCTCAGGACCTCATCTACCTGTGCCTTGAACACCTTCAGGGAAGGTGAATCAACCACCTCCCTGGGCAGCCTATTCCAATACCCAGTGACCCTTTCTGTGAAAAACTTCCTCCTGATGTATAGCCTAAATCTCCCCCAGCGGATCATGAGGCCATTCCCTCTTGTCCTGTCCCCTGTCACTTTTGAGAAGAGGCCAGCTCCCTCCTCTCTACAACCTCCTTTCAGGTAGCTGCAGAGAGCAATGAGGTCTCCTCTCAGCCTCCTCTTCTCCAGCCTAAACAACCTCAGCTCTCTCAGCCGCTCCTCATAAGGCCTGTTCTCCAGCCCCTTCACCAGCTTTGTTGCTCTTCTCTGGACTTGCTCCAGAACCTCAACATCCTTCTTGTGGTGAGGGTCCCAGAACTGAACACAGGATTCAAGGAGTGGTCTCACCAGTGCAGAGTACAGAGGGAGAATAACCTCCCTGGACCTGCTGGTCACACCATTTCTGATATAAGCCAGGATGCCATTGGCCTTCTTGGTCACCTGGGCACACTGCTGGCTCATGTTCAGTTAGCCGTTGACCAACATCCCCAGGTCCCTCTCCTCCAGGCAGCTTTCTAGACAGACCTCTCCTGGTCTGTAGCACTGCATAGGGTTGTTGTGCCCCAAGTGCAGGACCCAGCATTTGGCCTTGTTAAACTTCATGCCATTAGACTGAACCCAGCAGTCCTACCTGTTTAGGTCCCTTTGCAGATCCTCCCTACCCTCCAGTAGACTGACGCTTCCACCCACCTTAGTGTCATCTGCAAATTTGCTAAGGGTGCCCTCAATACCTTCATCCAGGTCATTGATGAAGACGTTGAACAGGGCTAGACCCAGCACCTAGCCCTGGGGAACCCCACTTGTCACTGGCCTCCAGCTGGACTTAACACCATTTACCACCACACTCTGGGCCTGGCCATACAGCAAGTTTTCTACCCAGGAGAGTGTGCTCCTGTCCAGGCCAGAGGCTGACAGTTTCCATAGCAGAATGCTGTGAGAAACTGTGTCAAAGGCTTTACTGAAGTCCAGGAAGACCACATCCACAGCCTTTCCCTTGTCCAACAGCTGAGTCACTTTGTCATAGAAGGCAATCAGGTTAGTTTGGCAGGACTTGCCTTTTGTGAACCCATGTTGGCTGGGCCTGATCACCCGGTTCTCTTGCATGTGATATTTCCATGGAACTTCTCTCTGGATTTTTTTCAGGAGCAATTTGTAACCCGTGTTGCTCTAGACAATGTTGTAACTCCTTCAGTTCCATATTCAGATATGCCTTTCCTGTTACCAAAATGTCATCCATGTAATGATAGACAATCAATTCTTTATGATGATCTCTAAAACTGGATAGAGCACATTCTACATATATTTGGCACATTGTTGACAAGTGTTTTATTCCTTGTGGCAAAACAACCCAATGATATCTTTTCATGGGTTCCCCTTTATTAACACTTAGCACAGAAAAGGTGAATCTTTGTGCATCTTGATCACATAGAGGTATTGTGAAAAAGCTATCCTTCAAATCTATGATTAAAATATTCCAGTTTTTTGGTATCATTGCTGGTGAGGGAAGACTAGGTTGAAGTGCTCCCATATCCTCCATAACTTAATTCATTTTTCTTAAATCATGTCTCCATTTTCTATTCTTTTTAGGTATAACAAAAACTGAAGTGTTCCATGGACTAGTAGTTGGTACAATACAATTTTTCTCTAACTGTTCTTGGACTAATCCTTATAAAATGGCAACCTTCTCTTCTGTTAGTGGCCACTGATCTACCCAAACTGGCTTCTCTGTTTTCCAATTCAGTTTGAATATCGGTCACCCATCAGTGGTTGCCACTACAAATTTTTCTGATGAGTAGCCAATGGACATCCCATTTGCCTCAGAACGTCCCTTCCCATTAAATTAATAGGAAAAGGGGCGATGTATAGCATGATTTGATAGATAAACCTGTTCTCTGTACTTATTTGAATTAGGTATTTACTTTGCGTAGTTTCTAATACACCCCTAACTCCCATTAGGCCCCCATGGGGGTTAGTCAGTTCCCATGTTTTTGGCCAAAATAGTGAAGAAATAATTGTGACAGTTGTGCCTGTATCTAACAACATATTAATTAACAATCGCTGCTCTCATTGCACATGTATTACTGTTACTAACATTGTTGGGTTTTGAGCAGTTATTTGTGCCTCTCAAAAAATGTTTTTGTCATTCTGTGTAGAACCAAAGCCTCCCTCTCCCCTATGAATATTTTCTGCTTGACAAATTTGCGCCTTAGAAGGTATTAATTGGGCAATTCGGCTCCTCTTTTTAATAGTTACTGGAGGACTGGGTGTCCACACCATGTGTCTTAACCCAGACAAAGAGGGGGGAAAAGTGGATCTGCTTGTCTGTGTGGCGATCCTGAACCCAATAAGGTTACTCCCAGGGTGAATATCAAAATGGTATTTATTTCCAACTCTGGCAAACCTAAACACACCTAGATGCTGGAGTGCAGAACAAAGAGCCGGGGGCATGCAGCCGCCCAAAGTTACAGAAATGAAGCCCTGGTAACAACCCAAGCACCTACTATCCAAGCAAACACACATGCTGTGAGGTCAGGTGGAGAAGGGGGAGATAGAGAGATAGAGACAGAAAGAGAAAGGGAAGAAATAAGGAGTTACTGTATTGAATCTCGAGGACCCATGGTCCAGGCTGCTCCAATTGAAGTATGTGCATCAGTGCTGGCCTGGCAGGGAGCTTGGAGAGGCGCCTGCATTGCCTGGTGCCCTCGAGGTGGGCTGCTCCCCTTGGAGCTGGGACTGCATGGCTCCTGCCCCGAGCAGTGGCCACATGGCTGAATGTGTCTGTCCCCCCTCACCTTGTTCTTTGTATCCTTCCACTCAGTTTCCAGCTGCCTTCACAAGAGAGCTGCATGGAGTGGGGGAGAGTGGGATAGAGGGTGAAAGCTGTGCCTGGTCCTGCAGTGTCGCCCGTTGGGCAGAATGTTTAAGGCAAAAATATCCATTCTGACTTGACATTCCACCCTGTGACTTAAACATTTGCCACAGGAATCAAATAAAAAACTCAGACCCATGTTGTCAATAGTGGTGACACTTTAGGGTGCAACTTACTCAGTTGAATGCACTGTTGTATTGCCTTTTACCCGACCGCAGTCAGCTCTGGGCCCAGAGTCCATCCAAGCGAGAGAGAGTGATGCCTGTTCCTAAGCTGTCCTTCTGTTGAATGCAACACATAAGCAGGTAGTCTTCAGGCAAAAGGGTTAAGGCAAAAACAGTCTGACTTCACATTCCACCCCATGACTTAAGCATTTGCTGCAGAACTCAAGTTGAAAGCGTAGGTCCACGTTGTTTATGGTGGTGACCCTTTCATAAGGGGAGGGGATAAGGAGAACAAGGCCAATGGTGAAAGAAAGAAGGGGTAGTCACATCCCAGATCCATGCACTATCAATGTCTTCAGTTGAAAGACAGGGTGTTGGGGGTTTCCTCGAGCCATGAGTTGCTAGCTTGCACCAAGGCCTCTAATGACTTCTTCCATCAAAAGTCACGGAGGGATTGGCGTCACAATACACCTGATATAGGAAGAAAGATGAGGAGGTAAAGTAGGAAGACATATGGGTGGGGGGGAGGGGTAAACAATGAGGATGGTGTGTGTGAATTGGCAAGGATCAGGGTTAATATGACAACAGTGGAGTAAACCAGTGGAAGTATAACATTTGAAGCAAAACTGCAGATCTTATCCATAGTTTTCTATCCTCTGGGTTGCTAGCAATGTGAAATAAACAGCTCCAATCTTAATGTATGACTCACAACCAATAATAATTTTGAAGGAGTCAAAGAGGTGTTGCTTGTTACCCCCTCAAAATTTTTTTTAATTAGATTTAGTCCCACTGGTTCAAATAAACTTATGTGGCTTAAAACCAGAGTATTAAGGAACTTGAGGCATGTGTAAAGCCACATAGTAATCTGGTTTCTCCAAAGGATAGAATTTTGGGTCCCAGGGACAGAACTCACAAAACTGTGTGATGATGACATCCTCAAGAGTAACCACCACTTTCTTGTTCCCGGTTGAGGTCAATGGGTATAGATCTCTCTTCCTGAGAAACAATAATATTAACAGAGGATAGCAACAGAGAAAGATCCAACTTTTTTATGAAACAAAATATTCAAGTTAGGGAAAATCCAAAAGTCTATAATTGTGTATGGTGAAGTAGCATACTATAGTGTAAATAGCCACATGGACTATACTGAATAAACACAAAATCAACAATATTGTCAGAATAAAATAAATAAATAAGAACAAATAAGTAAGTAAAATAAATTTCAATAGTGGTATGGTATTAAACACAAAGGCAAAATCAACAGTTGTGGGAAGTTTCAGCCCATCTTCGTCATCAGAGGTTATGGCCTGGCATGGCAGAACATGTCAGGGTGTGTCCTTGGTCCACATGATTCCATGGTTGATCATCCAGGTTTTTGTTGTTTGGTTGACTTTTCCCTAATAAAAACAAAGGAAAAGAAAACTCAATCCAAGATAGGATCGATTTTGAAACAGGAGGAATGAGCCAGCGTGTAGTCCTTTCCATTGGCATCGGCAGCTACCCATGCATATGGATTAAGTGGGGTTTTTTAAGGTAAGGGGTACCTCTCTAAATTTGGGAGGCTCCTCAGGACAGGCTCTCCTGTGCAGTATCTTGTTTTGCTGAAGGAGAAAGTAACTAATAAATCCTCTTGTTTGGTTTTTGTGAGCAGTGCAACATAAGCCCACTGGCTACATCCTGGTTTGGGTAACAATAGCTCTACTAGTTTTCTCAGCCTGGGGGTAGCTCGTCCTCTTTCCAAAAGGGGTTATAGTAGCTGCCACCTTTTGGCCAACCAAGGTAGGTCAGATAGGGGCAGGCCAGGCATTA
Source organism: Coccyzus lansbergi (assembly GCA_033558105.1). Lineage (NCBI taxonomy): Eukaryota > Metazoa > Chordata > Aves > Cuculiformes > Coccyzidae > Coccyzus > Coccyzus lansbergi. The sequence continues at coordinate 59,870 of JAUMJK010002015.1, forward strand.
AAAGTTGGGGAGACGTCTCTCCTATTCCATGAATAGGGATTTCAGTTGCATCATTCTGCTCTCCAAATCTATTTCCTCCACCTCAGCAGAATCCTGCTAGAATTACAAACCATAGTGTTCCCTTAAGCTCCTGTAATCTAGCCAGCTCTGCTAGGGCATATGCAGTTGCTTTCCCTACAGCAGAGGTTTCTAGCTTCTCCCCCTTATCAATAGCAATTAGGGGTTGGAGTTTGAAATCAGGATCTGCATTAAGGGCAAGATCAGGTTCTACCACCTTGTCATTGATAATAATTAGGGGCTGGTATTTGGGAGTAGGATCCGATTTCACTGCTCCCTCCTTTCCAAAACAATGAGCCTCGTGCTCCGAACTAGAAAAATCTGCCTCACAGGATCCCCCACTGCAGTTTAAAAGCGGGGACGTAATACTCTCTGTTCCACTAGCAGGAACCTGGTGCCGAACCACCGCTCAGACCCTGGGGCTGCATCCCACAGAAAACTCGAAAAACCGGTTCCACCCCCAGCCCTTCGAGCTTGAAGAAAAGCAGTCTCAGCAACTTTTCTCCTGCAAAAGCATCCTCTACAGTACCTCGCAAAACCTCCCTTGACCTTCTAGTTTCAGCCAGTGCCTTTTGTACCCTCAGCATAGCAGCCTACTCTGCCTCCAGTTTTGTCTGCAATGATTCATACACAGTTTTCAACTCTCTGACTTCCTCCTTTGAACAACCACCCACATGGCAGCTGCCAGGACTCCAAGTGCCCCCAGTAACACCAGAGACGAGTGGGAAAAATAGGGACAGGGCAATTCCCAGGGAGCAATCATAGATCACCAGAAATCACCATTTTCTTACACCCTGTCGCTGTTATAACCAGACATCCTGCTGACTATGCCAGTAATGTCTTAACCCAGACAAAGAGGGGGGAAAAGTGGATCTGCTTGTCTTTGTGGTGATCCAGAGCCCAATAAGGTTACTCCCAGGGTGAATATCAAACTGATATTCATTTCCAACTCTGGCAAACCTAAACACATCTAGATGCTGGGGCACACAACAAAGAGCTGGGGGAGCGCAGCCGCCCAAAGTTATAGAAATGAAGCCCCGGTAACAACCCAAGCACCTACGATCCATGCAAACACGCATGCTGTGAGGTCAGGTGGAGAGAGGGGAGGTAGAGAGAGAGACAGAAAGAGAAAGGGGAGAAATAAGGAGTTACTGTATTGAATCTTGAGGACGCATGGTCCAGGCTGCTCCAATCCAAGTATGTGCATCAGTGCTGGCCTGGCAGGGAGCTTGGAAAGGCGCCCACATGGCTGAGCACACCCTCCCTACCACCCTGCTTCCCAGTCCTTTTTGTCCCCCTGTTCTGTTTCCAGCCGGCTTCACGAGAGAGCCGTGGGGGATAGTGGGATATAGGGGGAAAGCTGTGCCTGGTCCTGCAATGTCGCCTGCTGGACAAAATATTTAAGTCAAAAATATCCAGTCTGACTTGACACCATGGCTTGAATTTGAGCTTCAAAATCTAGATCAGTCACCCACGGTAATGCAAAAATTCCCTGTAATGTGGTACTTGACCACCCTAACAACAATGCACTCAGTCCAGATCCTAGCGGCCTGTGCGTGTCAACTGGAACATGTTGTCTACTGTTGTTCCACAAAGTTGCTGTCTCTATTGTGGAGAGATCCACTCCGGCACATCCAGTTGTCCTTGCTCAAGGTGGCCTGCCACCCTGCAGTCTCCATCTTTGTCCTGGAGCAATTTGTGTTAAGGTGCGGCTCTGGGATGCACTCTGCAACTCATTTCCCTACTGTTTTTGAGGTGGTAGGGGTTTCCCATCCTTATTGTACTGGGAACGAGACTGATTCTCATAATGGGGTCCCCACCGGCATCTTGGGCAAATATCAGGGGCTTGTGACTGTGCTATCAGTTTTGGCCTTTGCTCTTTACTTTTGCACTGATAGCTTAAATGATCCAGAGCCCCATAGGTATAACAGTGATGCTGATAACTCTCTTCTCTAGGCTTCCAAGCTGTGGAAATTGCCTCTGCCATGGTTTGTGTGGTATTTTATAGAGCCCACTCTGTTACATGCTTCAGTTATTTGCACTAAGGTTGTACCCCACGGCAGGCGTAGCAAAAGGTCTTTACAGTCCTCATTAGTATTTTCCACTGCAAGTTTCATCATTAATGCCTGTTTTGCAGCTTTATTATCTATCTGTTTGTTAATAGCATCACACAATCAATCAATATAAGTCATCTGTGGTTCAGTCGTATCTCGGCAAATACTAGTAAATGATTTATCAGGCTGCTCTGTCTCCAGGATTGTCAGCACGGCTCTGTATGCTGCTTGGGCTGTATCCTGTAAGACATCAGGATGTAAACATGCTTGCACATTTGGGTCTGACCACAGACCTTGTCCTGTTAGCTGTTCCATGGTTATGGCAAACCTGGGGTCTCCTTGTGGTCGTCCAATATTCTCTACCACTAGTTCTTCACAGATCTCTTCCCGCTTTGATGCTCATAACTTTTGGGTTGCTAAGACCATAGTTGCTAGCTGTTTACAATCCCAGGGGACTAGTACTTGTCCTAAAACCACATTCTTCAGCAATGACTGTGTAAATGGGGCTCTCAAGCCATTCATTTGTACTGTTTTTTTGGATTTCCTTCATGAGATCCCATTGAAAAGCTGTCCACTGAGGTGGTGATTTTTGTGGAGCTGAACTGGGTAAGCCACTTTAGGCACACTTTTCACTTCAGCTGCTATGTTTTTAAACACATCATCCTGTCTGTGTCTATAATCTTGTGATGAGTGATACCATGACTCTGTCTCTTTCTCAAATAGGGGAGCAGATGGATGTACAATTACATTTTCACAAGCAGCTTTTAGAAGTTTAGGAGTGGGTCTCTTGGGTCTTACTACACTTTTCCTCTCTACCTCCACTACTAATTTCTCCCCTTTGTCTTCCGACGAACTCAAGCTTATTTCAGAAATCTCCTGACTTTCTTGTTCTTCTGAATAATCAATTTGCATTCCTTTGCCATCTAATGTTTGTTTTACTGTCCCAGCTAAGGACTTCTCCACTTTCAGTGCTTCTGAAGTCTCTAATACTATGTGCCTTGTGGTTGCTACATGCATGACAATATCATCTCTATGGGAGACATGTTTCCAAATGAAGTCCCCTGCACATTGCCAGCTTTTGAGATCAAATGCTTGTGAGGTTTCTGTCAGAGCTCCATGATCTTTGAGCCATCTCAATAATAGCTGCAGGGTATTTTTATCATAGATAACTCCTTGTTTTGCTGAAATATGCATTATCATCTTTACAATAGCTTTATCTTGTGCAGATATCTGGGCCCCCATTTCTACTAGTATAACTTCAGCCACTCACCTGAATTTGTGATTCGGTGATTGCCCAGGTGTAGGTTTGTCTGCTCAGTCCAGCTGGCCAGATGATTGTTCAGCTGAAGTTGAGGGGATCGATGCACAGGCTACTGTCTGATGAGCAGAAGACCCTTGTTTAGGCTTAATGGTTCCTTTATATATGTTAACTAGCCACAGTTTTTCTTTACAATGTTTGGTTGGTTTTGCTACTTATTCCAGCATACAATGTGGTCTTATACAATTGGCCAAGATTAACTGTTTGTGTGCCAAGATGTTATACGATTGGCTAAGATTAACTGTTCATGCCTTCTTCATGCTTCTTCTCTCAGCCAAGGTCTTTCAAGGACAGCCAGCCTCCATTTTCCTGTGTACTTCAGCCTGCAAAAACCTCCACAGTTCCCCTTTTTGAGGCAGTGGGAACTTTACCAGTCTGCCGTTACTTCTCAGATACAATGGGTAGTGGCTTAGCAACTTCCTCTACCAGTTCCCTCAGGACCCTCAGATGCATCTCATCTCATAGTCTCATAGACTTGTTCATCTTCAGATTTCTTAGATTCTCACAACTGATCTTCTCGTACATTGGGTGGTTCTTCGATCTCCTAGTTGCTGCCCTTCGCTTCTTTGACTTGGGCAGTGTGGCTTGAGCCCTTGCTGAGACTGAGGCAAGAAAGTTGAGTACTTTTGTTTGGTAACCTGCTATCCTTTTACTTCCTTATTCTCCTTAGCCTTCCTTTTATCACTGGCATACCTATGAAGTGTATCTTGTTGTCCTTGACATTCTTGGCCAGATCCAATTCTATCAAGACTTAAGGTTTCTTAACCTGATCCCTGGATTCTTGGACAATTTTTCTGTATTCCCCTAGGCTACCTGCCCTTGCTTCTGTGCTCTTTAGGCTTCTTTTTTGTGTTTAAGTTTGTCCAGGAGTTCCTTGTTCATCAGTGGAGGTCCCCTGGCAGTTTTTGCTTGACTTCCTCTTTCTTGGTATCTGTCACTTGGAGAAAGTGATCCTTGAATATTAACCAGACTTCTTGGGCCTTTCTCCCCTCCAGGCCTTTATCCCATGGTATCCCACCAAGCAGATCCCTGAAGAGGCCAAACTCTACTTTCCTGAAGCCCAGGGTAGTGAGCTTGCTGCCTAGTGAGCTCTGGTCCCTAGAGCCAAGACTTCCTTTGAGCTTCACTTCCACATCAGCCCTTCCTTGTTGGTGAGAACAAAGTTCAGCATAGCTCCTCTTATAATTGGCTGTTCTGTCATTTGGTGAAGGAGGTTGTCAGCTATGCATTCCAGGACCCTCCTGATTGTTGTTCACTGCTGTGTTGTCCCTGCAACAGACATTGGGGTAGTTGAAGCCCCTTGTGAAGACCGGGGCTTGCAAATGTGAGGCTGCATCTATCTGTCTATAGAGGGCCTCATCCACTCACTTTTCCTGATTTGGCAGACCCCCACTGTAAGGTCACCTGTTCTGGCCTCCCCTTTAATCTTGATCCATAGACTTTTCCTATATCCCTATGTGAAAACTAGTGTATGAAGAGATGTATTCAATCAATCAGATACAGAAAACAATATTTTGTGTTCAGAATTATGACGGAAACTTGAACATTGTTTAGAACAGCAAAAATGAAGATTGAAGAAATAGGACTTGTGGAATATGGTGTGATATGTGACTGCAGAAGTTTTGAAGTATTTATTTTTTTTATGCAGATGCATCTTCAGAAACTAGAATCTATGCATAACCCTCAACAGATATATTTTCGACAAGATGTTCTCTGTGAGACGCTGGCTGGCAACAGTTGTCCCTTAGTCACTATTACAGCCATGCCAGAGTCCAATTACTATGAACATGTCTCTCAGTTCAGTAAGTATGACTTTTCTTTCTTGTCTATTGAAAGTAATCCAAAACTAGGTCTTTAGGAAAAAATGCAGTTATGCATTGTAACATTAGCAATTTAAAGTCAAGTTAGTTTAGTGAAACTAGAAGTTGTCAATATTTGTGATTTGCTTTGTATTTTGTATTAATTTATAGTAGTCTAGTAAGGATGTTAACATCTTGATATATAGGAGTACATATATTCATGTTTTTAATCAATTTTGAGATATTTTTGTGTTACGTTTTGTAGATATTGTTTTCTGGAAAAGAATACCTTACTTCTGAGTGACTGGGTTTTTTTCAGGTTATTTGCTTGTAAAAAATCTTTCATAAGGCTAGTATCTAAGCTACTGTGATTTGTAGTCAGCTGTAATGACAACATTCCTAGTTTATTCTTCCACACTAGTATTTTTCTTGATTGTTGGGGAAAAAAAAGCCAACAAAGTCATCCTATCATAATGGCCAGTTCAAACTAGTTGTCATGGTATAACGTCTGAATGTAAGGCTCCATTGTGGGAGTTCTGTAACTGGTAGTCTTTATAATGGTATTCTGGCAAGTTCTATGAATAACAGCGATACCCTTGAATACTCAGCTCCCAAATACTGTGTTTTGCATTGTTAATAAATTAAGCTAGCTATTACCTCTTTTCTCAATAAACAAACTGTTTACTTAGCTTGAATCATATTTTGCATTTTCTATGCATACCTTTTTTAGGGAATCGTCCTTACATTTTCCTGTCTGCTCGTGTACATCCTGGAGAGACTAATGCAAGCTGGGTTATGAAGGGAACACTGGAATACCTTATGAGTAATAATCCAAGTGCCCAATGTTTACGAGAATCTTATATTTTCAAAATTATTCCAATGCTCAACCCAGATGGTGTCATCAATGGAAAGTAGGCATAAGTTTGCTCTTTTTTCTATCTATTATTAAAAAAAAAACCCCAAAACTAAAGTAATCCCAGAAACATACAAATGCAATTACTTAATATGAAAAAAATTACGGAATTGTTTGGACTTTGAAATATTTTTGTTTTTCAAAGATTTCTTTCATTTGTTTTCTTAGAAAACAACCTTGTTTCATGCCAGACTCCTTCCATAGAAGCACAGATGACAAAGAAAACTTCAGAGGTGGGGGTGGGGGAGGGAGAGTCTTATTTAAAAGTACGATAATACAGATTACGTCATGTTTTTTTCCACCTCCCCCAATAGCCACCGTTGTTCTTTAAGTGGAGAAGATTTAAACAGACAGTGGCAAAATCCAAATCCAGATCTACATCCCACTATTTACCATGCTAAAGGGTTACTGCAATATCTGGCTGCCATGAAACGTTTACCTTTGGTAAGTATACATGTAAGCGATTCTGAACTTTTTTAATCTTATCTGTGTAACTAGTTGGTAAAGTAAACATTTTAATATGGTGTTGTAGACTGTCACAGTTAAATTTGTCTTGAACTGATGTTCTGCAGACCTTTAGATCTGAATCTAAAGGTTTCTTCCTTAGATAAATTGTGCTTTTCTGTCTTAATTCACAATTTCATTATATGGGCAGTTGTTTCATGATTATTTGGAACTATCAACAGTACAAATAAAATTTATTTTGTCCTTCTGTTACTTGTATGAAATGTTAATTCCATAAGCCTTGGCTTTATTTTGCCAAATGATTTATTGTAGGTCTACTGTGATTATCACGGTCACTCTCGTAAAAAGAATGTATTTATGTATGGCTGCAGCATTAAAGAGACAATGAGGCACACAAATGTTAATGCTGCCTCTTGTGACCTGGTGGAAGACCCTGAATATAGGGTAAGTTTGACATTTGTACCTCTTTCACTTGGCATGAATTTGGAACAGACTTTTCAAATAGCTCCCCAGTATTATTCTGTGCACACAGTATAGCATTATAGTATAAGCAGACTCACGGAATGATTTGTTTGTAGTTCAAGAGTGTGCTTTGAAGTATTTGAGTGCGTTAAACATTGTACATTAGTGCTGCCATGGATTTAATGTGAGTAGAGTGCATAATTTTTTTTTCACAGAACAACCAGGTTGGAAGGGACCCATCGTATCTTCTAGTCCAACCATTCCTATCTAACACTAAACCGTGTCCCTCAGGACCTCGTCCACCCATGCCTTAAACACCTCCAGGGAAGGTGAATCAACCACCTCCCTGGACAGCCTATTCCAATGCCCAATGACACTCTGTGTGAAAAACTTCCTCCTAATCTCTAGCCTAAATCTCCCCTGGTGGAGCTTGAGGCCATTCCCTCTTGTCCTGTCCCCTGTCACTTTGGAGAAGAGGCCAGCTCCCTCCTCTCTACAACCTCCTTTCAGGTACTTTTATCAGTATGTGGGTTTTTTTGTGTTCAACATTAGTGTTGTAGTAAACACATGCAAATACAATTCTGCACATTTATAATTAGTGGATGAAAAAAGGCATTTAAGCATGGAGAACAGTATTCTAGCAAAAAGAAAATAAAAATACTGAATTACTCTGAGAAATACTTATTTTTGCATATGACAATAAGCAACATTCCTCTTAAGATGCATAGTTAAGGCACGTAGCCCCAATACATATACACAGTAAAATGGGAAAAACATCTATTGCATTGTATAAGCTTTCAAAACTTTTGTAAGGTAAGTGTTGCCTGTTTCTTCTGTGTAACTCCACTGCCACCTTGTGTCAGTTGCAAACTGTGCAACCAAATGTGTCTGAACCCCAAATTTTTTTTGAGGAGATGGAGAGTTACACTTGAAAAGCCTGTGAATGCACATTAAACACTAGTTATGCATTGGTAAATGTAGATGAGTACAGATACTTTCAGAATTTTTTTCTCTAGTCTTCCTAGTTTATAGGAAGTTCTGTAGCTCCTTGATTTTCTTGGTAGTTTCCTTGATGCTGAGTCTGTTGCTACGCATGTCTGCTCCTTAATATGTTTATATGGGGGTTTGTCACTTCAGCCTGTACTATCAGAGCTCACAAAAGACAGTAAAACTTGAGGGGAAAAAAGCTTTTAGGGTCCAGAAAGGCGGACCGAAACGTTTGGGTAAGATTATATTAGTAATGGTATAAGTGCTATTGAAAGGGCAAATTCAATGTGGTCATATTTTTTGGCTTAATTGATACAAATATAAGCTATAAAGAATGTAGTCATTTAGCATTTCTCAAATATTTATGTTTGCATAACTGATTCTTTGTTTTTCCCCAAACCGGTCATGTAAACAGTTGTATTGAACTTTGTTTCACGTTCTTGAAGTTCAACATGAACCTAGTGCTTTGCTAAATAAGCATTAATCTTATGCAGTGGTAAAATACTGCCTTTGTTAGGTTTGCAGATTGGATTGTAGGAAGACTCTGAAACTGACTTAAATTAATTGTATGGTGTATGTAGTATATAATTTGAGCAAAGTTCTCAGTGAATTAGGGTAAGATGATGATGACTTGGAGAACTCTTTTGTATCCTGGTTCTTGCCCACATGGCCAACATTTAACTTGTTGTGATTGAATCTGAAGAAGAGGGTTTTAATAAGTAGGAAATGGTAAGCCTGTTGTCAGTTGAGCACAACAGGTTTTGAGAACTTGGGATGGAGAAAAGTTTTCATTCTTGTTCTTTTAATTAAAATTCCAGCAGAATTTTCTCATAGAAGGTTGTGATTGAATATTCTTCTCCCCCTCCCTTCCTGGCTTGTATCAGGGAGGGTGTGGCCGGCGGGTCCGGGGAGGTTGTTCTCCCTCTGTGCTCCGTACTAGTGGGACTGCTTCTCAAGTGCTATGTTCGGTTCTGGGGCCCTCACCTCAACATAAGGAAAAATTTCTTCACAGTGAGGGTCGTTGGGGTCTGGAGCAGGCTGCCCAGGGAGGTGGTTGGCTCACCTTCCCTGGAGGTGTTTAAGGTGCAGGTGGATGAGGTACTGAGGGGCATGGTTTAGAGATTGGTGGGAATGGTTGGACTCCATCATCCGGTGGGTCTCTTCCAACCTGGTGATTCCATGACTATGACTCCCGCCCCAGCTTCCACAAATGAAATAACTGCTATATTTCTCAACTTTCTATTGTGCAGGTACTCCCTAAGATCCTGAGTCAAACTGCCCCAGCATTCTGCATGGGCAGCTGCAGCTTTGTCGTGGAAAAGTCCAAGGAATCAACAGCACGAGTTGTTGTCTGGAGAGAGATAGGAGTGCAAAGGAGCTACACAATGGAAAGCACATTATGTGGATGTGACCGGGGCAAATATAAGGTAAGAAAATAAATGAATTAAACTATATATGCTTTATAATTTCCTGCCTTTGCATTGATATCTCGTTCTATAATGCTGCTTCCTTGCTTGCTTTACACTTCTAAAACTCAGAATTCTAAGACCTCTGTGTACACTTGCGGTGGAATTATATAGTTTATATTATAAGAGTCTTCATGAAGTCTTCATCTGTCACTTAAACTTCTTCTTCCTCGTATGTTATGCTTACTGGCTGTTCTAACAAGATTAATATTAATTATTGCTTGTAACATGTATGTATGCATGGAATTAAAAAAAAATCAGAACTGTTCTTTCCAGTACATTATTAAAATTGCGTAGTAATAAATGCCAACATTAGGAAAAAAGCTTCCTTCATCCATGGCAATTTCAGGCATCACCATGGCAATTCATGAGTCTTCAGCAGATATTTAGTAGTATCCTTTACAGAATTTTCCAATGTCGCTGCAGAAACAGGCTTATAAATCAAAACACGTTTGTATTAGGTTACTAGAAGTAAAAATTATACAACTCTGAGCATATAATGGGTGTTCAGCTTTTTAACTTGAGGCTTGTTTTCAACTTGTCTCCTTCAGAAGTGTTAACAAGATTGGATATTTGAAAACAAAAATTGAGCGTTCATAACTTCTCAGTAGTAGAAAACTTATTTCAAAGAAAATATTTGTAAGGCAAAAATGGAGAACTACCAATCTAAATTCTGATGTTTAAGTTCCGTGTCAGGGTTGAAATTAGCTACAAATTGAAGCAAGTTTTTAAAATGAACATTCATACAAGAAGACAGTTTGCTCTGCTAGAAAATAGGGTTTAGGGATAGCTAGTTGAGAAAATTACCACAGACCTCAGGTAAGGTGCTTGACAAAAGCTCAGAAGACTGGAATCAGGATGGAGCTGGGCAGGAGCAAAGAAAAGATGGAACAAAGTATATTTAATGTATTAATGTGCTCCAACACTCAACTTATCTCCCTAGACAGAAAGTGTTCCTACAAACATGAACTTTGCTGGCTTTAGCAATGTTGCTACAAAAAATTCTTAAAGGTGAATTGAAGATGCTTTGTGAACAGAATTTCAAGATGCTTAACCTTCAAAGCCCTTCTTCAGTAAGTGAGGAAAAAAATGGCTGGATTCTGTTGAAAAAATAATTTACTCTAAAGGGAATGGCATTCTTTTGTAATATAATCTAACTGAAGAGATGAAATTGCTATTCTGTCATTCATTTTGTTTATAATAAAACAGTTTGTGAGGTCTTAGTCATTCTCTGAACATGCAGCATTCTGAATATTTTTCTTCACTGTGATAATGCTCAGGCTTATTAAGAAATTTTTTTTTTTCTATCTAAAAGGCAAAGGTAACCTAACAAAGCAATAAAGAGTAATGTTTTTCCAATGGGAAGGTGTCTAGGAGATGAAAAGTTGTTGTGTGTTTTGTTTTTTTTAGTGGAGGGAGTAGCACTAGCAATTCTGTGAATAAACTGGTGGTATAAATTACACAACATATTTCATATTATTTCAAAAAACAGGTGAGTTAAACTGTAAAAAATCCCTTTTCTCCTGTTTACCACCCTGAAGGGCATGACATTTTAAATCTGAGGGACTGCATATCATGTGAAGGTCTGAAGCACTTTTCCATTCTTCTTGGGCATCATCAGTGAATTTTGTTCAAAGCTCAAAGAACTCAACAATTCTGTTCTTTGTGGAAGAAATACAGTCTTTACCAAAGCTGGATAATATCAGAACATCAGCATTTATTGTTTATTATTTTTTATTTTACTAAAGCACTGGTGATGCTAGACCAGACCATTGCCAACCGGGAAGCTGTTGAACTCACGCAAGGAATTCTTACTTGATTTTAGGATCCCTGGCGGCAGTGTTATCTCTGGAAGCAATCTTGTTTTAACTGCTTGTGTTGAGTCTTTGTAGTGCTTTGAGAATTAGAGCTGCAAATATTGCTCAGTCATCTGTGATTCAAGATTTTGAAAAGCAAACGTTAGGTGAAGAGGTGCTCAAACATCTACTGTGGAAAATAATTAAGATGCCAGATGAACAGTGCCTTTGATAATTCAAACAGTCAGAAAACTGAAATGAGTTCCTTTCCTGATTGGAGATAAAGTTTGAGAGTATTACTTAATTTTCAAGTTAATTGATAAGATTTTGTTGCCTAGAAATTTTATGTTGCAGATAAGGAGAAGGCTTCAGGAGATAAAGATTCAGTTGACAAACCTTGTCAGTTATCACGATCCTTCAGTCTCTGGATTTAGAGTTCTCAGAAGCGGGCACATCTTCTTAGCCTCTGCTGAATAAGAAAGCAGAATAATAAGATCATGTTTTACAGTCCAACTGACTTCTCCAAATCTTAATGTGGCTGTTGTAAATTTATTAAGCACGTATCAGGAAGATTCTTGTCAACTTGAGGTCGCAGTCGATTGTGCCTTTGTTCTGCATCTTTGCTTTCAGGTATCAAAGTTCATCGCCAAGACACTCTAGTCATTGGATAGTATTCTAATATTACTGTTAACAAGGAAGATTTTGGCCAGCTGTCTAAAATGTTACTGTTGTGTAGAATGCAAAGAAAAAGATCTGAAATTAAGTGCATGTTAAAAAAAAAAATAAAGAAAGGCAAGCAGCTACATCCAAGTGGCTTGTGCTTAAAAACAACACTTAAGGAACTTTAATAGGCCACAGTTAAATGTGCCACAACAATTGAAGATTAGATTGATTAGAAGGTCAAGAGAAGGAATGTATTCAAGGCTTCAGTGAAAATGAACTTCTCCTTGGTTCCCTTAGTTAGGACAACTGTTTGTTATTGTTTCCTGAAACAGATTTTGAGTCTCTTGTTTCATGGAAGTTAAAAGATTTGGCTGTTGGAAGAATGAAAATGGATTGAGAAATATCATGTTTGGAAGCTGTGGCATATTACATTCTCCGTTATGATTTAAAGAAATGACAGAAGCAAATCTAGACTTTGGTAGGGGCTTTTACTGCAAGTACTTAGACCTTTTAGTATAGTAAGTTCCAACTCTTATCATTCAGACATTTCAGTTACCCACCTCCAATCTGATCCGTTTAAGTATCTCTTTAGTTATATCCTCTTTCTACTATGTTGAAAATAGTGCCCATGGAATATGCACACGCTATTTGCCTTTCTAACAATTGTCTTTGCACTTTCTCTCATACTGTACTCTTGTCCTTTTTTGACTTGGAGCCACTTCTGTTATATTGTCTGTAAGGAATCTGCCAACTAATGATAACTTCTTCAGCAACAGATGTAGACAATGATTGGAAAAAGTTTCTGAACCATCAAGTTGTGCACATTAGTAATCTGTGTAACAGTGAGATTACTGTTACTCCTCTCCTTCCTCTTCTGCATACTTGTTGCCTCTTGTCCTTAATGTTATTTTAATCTCTTTGGGGCAGGGACTGTGTCTTCCCGTGATTAGCATAGTGGAGCCCCAGCAGTGATAGGGGTCTTCGAATCTTACTGACGTGCAAACAAATACAAAACAAAACCAAAAAATTGGCCTCTGTGGATAAGGTACTGCACTGGGAGTGAGGAGAACTGATTTCTGTTCCCAGCGGGGTCAGTGACATGCTGTGAGACACTGTGCAAATCGCTTCAACCCTCTCTGCCTCCATTTCTCCATCAGTAAAGTGAGGATAATTCTTCCTTTATTAATAAAGTGCTTTGAAATCTACAGCACAAAAGCATTATAAAAGAGGTAAGTAGAATTACTATTAACAATAATACTCAAATATCTAGTTCTTCTGTTATAACAGGTCTCTGTACCATTTGGCTGGAGGGTGACACTGATTAGAATAGCAGATACAGCTTTAGCTTTCTTGTTACTAAAAAACAACTTTTTTAATGAAGACTACCAAGGGAAAAAAAAAAAAAGAACTTGGAATAAAAATAAAATCAAGCCTTCCATTTTTTAAGTGTGTGTGTGTTCAAAACAGAAGTACGTGAAGAATATGCAGACATTTCTGGAGCAACATAATGGTTTGTTTTAAGCCTAGCAAATGTCAGTGTGGCAATGTATGCAAAGCTTGTATGTGTGTGTTTGAACTTTTAGTTAAAAATTTGCTACATTGTTCCTTTTACTTCAGCTATATTCTTGTCAGGTGAGTTAGCTCACCATGAATTCCTAGTTCTTCTGCTTCCCTGCTTGTTTTGTCAAAGCTCCTATTTAACTACTCTTTACCTTAAGAGGCTGAAGAGATACAAACTAAAATCCTTTCAAGTTGTCCTGAGATACAGAAGTCGCAAAAGATTAGAGTGAGTTGGCTTGTGGCAATAAATTTGTTAGTGTATGTATGGTCAGTATTAGCCAGTTCCATAGTTCTTTGAGGATCTTTCTGGAATATCATTCTCTTTATTCTTAGAGTAACTGAAGTTGAAGGTTCTGTAGAATTACCTGATGGGAAGCTTTATCACATATGTAAGCCTGGAGAATATTATGCATGTTCTGCCTCCCAAACACTCTGCAGAGAAAGATGCTTTGGTATATGACTTGAGCTAGAAATGCCTATGGCTTTTGATACTTTGTTTGCTATTTTAATTGCTAAATGTGTGAATAAATTCTTACAGAATTAACACATAGCCTCCAGTTTACAAGATGTGGAGAGATGTTTGTTTCAAAGAGTAACTTTTTTGCCTTATGTAGACTTATTTATAATGTGTCAGAATATTGTGATGAACTTGATCATATCTGCAGTATGAATTCACTCATTCATTCTGATGGAACTGATGCTGAAGAATCTTGTATTTGAAATCTTAGTATGTGAAATTTATTTTTAAAATTTCTTTCCCAAGTTTTTAGAGTAACAGTAATACTTAAGAAATACTTGGACACGACTTTTGTTTCTCCTCCAGTGCCACTAGGTAAAGTCCTGTTAGGGTTGTTATACTAGAAGTGTATACTAGGAGGCCCCAAAGAAATGTGGACATGTCAATAAACGTCTGTTCAATTTCAGAGGAACCACGTAGTTATTTTTTGAGTTTTCTGGTAGTCTTGATAACTGTTTACTCTAAAGTTCATTTGTTCTGTCTTTAAAGCAAGGTGCATTAAATGAAACAAATACTTTTTACACAGTAATTCTGCAGTATATATGGGTTCACCTGTATGTACCTATTTTGTATATTTAAATATTATTTTTAAATTAGGGATTGCAGATAGGGACAAGAGAACTGGAGGAGATGGGAGCAAAGTTCTGTGTTGGCTTACTGCGTTTAAAAAGAATGGCCTCACCTTTGGAATACAATCTGTCTTCTGGCCTGCTGGATATTGAAAATGAGCTGATTGACTCAAGCTGTAAAGTGACAAGGTAGTACACATTTATTATATTTACTTTTTTTTTCCTCCATGAAAAAATTAAGTTTTCAAGTGAGGTAAAGATTCTCTCAAAAATGTTCTTCCCCTCAGCAAAAATAATGTTGGTGTGTTGTGGCCTGTTAGAGGAACAGTGGCCTGAATATATTGGAAGCCTATTGTGCTTATTGTGTTAATTCAAATGCTTCAGACTTTTAAAGAAAAGAATAAATAGAGTTAGACTACATCACATTTGTTGGTGAGGGTGAGATAAACAGTGGCAATTTTATTATCACCAAGGAGCTATATGGAGTGTAACTGAATTGGTCTTAAGTCTCAATTATCTATTTGAGGGCTTTTTTTTATTATTATTGCTTGCTACGTTATTAAAGATGTATTTATGCAGAGTATGTGAGCTAAAACACTGTAAGAATTGTAAATTTTCTTCCAAACTTTTTATTCTTTTTTTTCCCCATCTGGTGGAGATATGTAACAACATTTTGAGAGTTTAAAATATATGAAGTAGGGTTTGGGATGCAAAACACATATACCTGCTCAGTAGCTATCTTATTAAATTGCCATTCTAACAACTCTAAATTGGCTTGCAAAACTATGCGTACTGTTCCCTATTTCCTTTCATGTAATTCATCACTGAAGTATCCGTATGTGCATGGTCATTGGGAATACAAAGAAAGCAAGTGATTTCAAACATACAAGCATCTCTTTCTGAAAATCTACTTAGAGGTTCATAGAACCATAGAATCATAGAACAACCAGGTTGGAAGAGACCCATTGGATCATCGAGTCCAACCATTCCTATCAAACATTAAACCATGTCCCTCAGGACCTCATCTACCCGTGCCTTAAACCCCTCCAGGGAAGGTGAATCAACCACCACCCTGGGCAACCTATTCCAATGCCCAATGACAAAAAAAGGTTAAAGCAGAGTCCCAGAAAAAAAGCAGAATCCCAGACTTCAGAAGAGCATTGAATTAGAGTCAAATGAGAATTACACACTGTAATGTGTTATGAGTTGGTATACTTACTGCCAAAACTGTTTTTATAATGGCCTTAGCTGTAGCTTCAACTTAGCTAAAGCAATACTGTGGAAATTTGGGGAAAAGATGAAATTTATTATTGGTTTTGTGCAACTGAAACAGGCAGGTGCTTGAGACTTTCATTAGATGCTAGGCTAACAAGTAGTTGTTCTGTAAACAGTGCAAAACTAGCAGAGGTGTGGGAGGGACTAGCAGAGGTTGTGGTAGCCTGTGGAAGGGGCACATTTAGTTCATAGAATATTTTGGGCTCAGAGAGATCCTTAAAAGTCAAGTCCTCTGCAATAAGCAGGGGCATCTTCAAGTAGATCACGTTGCTCAGAACCGCACCCAACCTGACCTTTAATGATTTCAGAGATGGGGCATCTGCCACCTCTCCAGGCAACCTGTTACAGCGTTTCACCACCCTCATTGTGAAAAATGTCTTCCTTGTATCTAGTCTAAATCTTCCCTCTCTCAATTTATCAACCCTTGTCCTGTTGCAGCAGGCTCTACTAAAAAGTTTGCCCCATCTTTCTAATAAGCCCCCTTTAAGTATTGAAAGGCTGCAGTAAGGTCTCCCCTTAGCAACTTCTCCAGGCTAAATAATCCCAACTCTTTCAGCCTCTCTTCACAGGTGTCTTCCATCTCTCTGATCATTTTTGTGTCCCTCCTCTGGACCTACTCCAACAGGTTCATGTCTTTCCTGTACTGAGGACTCCAGAGCTAGATGCAGTGCTTCAGGTGAGGTCTCATCAGAGTAGAGTAGAGAGGCTGCCTGACCAAGAAAAAGAAATGAATCAGGCCTTTTAGAGACAGTTGGAAGCAGCCTCATGTTTGCAAGTCCTAGCCCTTGTGGGGGGACTTCAGTGCCCCCATATCTGCCGGAGTTGCAGGACAGGAAGGCATACACAATCAAGGAGCTTCCTGGATGTGATTGATGACAACTGCTTCACTCAACATTTCATTCAAGTGTTACAAGAAACAAGTAGAGGTACTTTGCTTTACCTAGTACTCACAAACAAGGATGTGCCTGTTGGGATGTGGAGGCAGTCTTGGCTATAATGAGCAGGAGATCATGGGGCTCAGGGTCTCAAGAGGAAGAAGTTAGGCAAAAGGCAAGATCAGAACCCTGGAGTTGAGGAGAGGACACTTTGGTCTCTTCAAGGATCTTCTTCGAAGAATCCTATGAAATAAGACCCTGAAGGGTAGAAGGACCAAAGAAGGCTGGTGGATATTCAAGGACCACGTCCTTCAAGCTCAAGAGCAGTCCATCTCCATAAGTAGGAATTTAAACAGAAATGCCAGGAAGCTTGAATGGATGAATGAGGGAGAAAAACCTCAAATATATAAAGGAAGTACACAGGAGGTAGAAACAGAGATAGGTAATCTGAGAGGAATATAAAGGCATTATCTCAATATGTAGAGACACAGTTAAGAAAAAGCCCAGCTAGAGTGGAATACAGTGTGAGATATCAAAAGCAACAAAAAGGTCTTCTCTAAATATGTAAGCAGTAAAAGGATGAATAGGGAAAACATGGGCCTGCTGCTGAACGGGCAGGAGCCCCGATGATATGGGACATGTTTTGATCACTTTCACCTTAGTCTTTAGTAGTAAGACCAGCTTTCAGTAATCTAAGGATCGAGAGACTGGGGAAAGTCTGGAGCAAGGAAGACTTACTCCTGGTGGAAAAGGTTGGAGAACATGTAAGCAAACTGAAATTCATTAAATCTGTAGGTCCTGGTGATATGCACCTGTGAGTGCTAAGGGAGTTAGCAGATGTAACTGCAAGGCTAGTCACAATCTTTGAATGATCATGATGATTGGGACAGGTATCTGAAGGCTAGTGAAAAGCAGATGTTGTTCCTATCTTCAAGAGCAAGAGGGAGAGCCCAGAGAACTACAGGCTGGTTAGATTTGTCTTGATTCCTGAGAAAGGTGATGAAACAACTAATTCTTGAAAACATTGCCAGCTACATGAATGAGGAGATTGAGTAGTTAACACAGATTCATGAAAGGAAGTCATGGTTGACCAACATGATAACCTTCTACAATGAAATGAATGGCTACATAGATGAGGGGAATGGAGTGGATATTGTCTGCCTTGACTTCATTAAGATTTTTGACACTGTCTGCCCTAGGATCCTTACAGGCTGAACAATTGGGCCCAGAGAGTGGTGATCAGAAGCACAAAGTCTAGTTGGAGAATAGTAACAAGCAGTGTACCCCACAGGCACAGTGCTGGGTCCACCTCTGCCTTAATGATCTGGACAATGGGGCAGAGTGTATTCAGCTCATTTCTAGATAACACCAAACTAGGAGTGGCTGGTCTAGAGGGACTTTGACAGATTGTAGGAATGGGCTGACAGGAATCTTAATGAATTGAATCAAGGAATACAAAGTCCTGCACCTGTGAAAGGGTACCAGTACATGCAGCTTTGCAATAAAGGCCGATGTGTGTCTGTGTGTGTGTGTGTGTCATAGTGGACACCAAGTTAAACATGAGCCAGCAATGTGTCATGACTGAAAGGAAGGCTAATGGTATCCTGGGCTTCATTAGGAGGAGTGTAACCAGCAGGTAGAGGGATATGTTTCTTCCTGTCTCCTCAACACTGGTGAGGCCACACTTGGTGTCCAGCTCTGGGTTCCCTAGTACAAGAGGCATGGACGCAATGGAGACAGTACAGGGAGCGTCCCCTAAGATGATGAAGGGACTGCCATAGAAGGAAGGACTGAAAGAGTAGAAACTACTGGTCTGGAAAAGGCTTAGGGAGCATTTTATTAAGATATACATGTAGCTGAAGGGAGGTTGTAAAGAAGATAGAGCCATGCTCTTTCCAGCAGCGTCTGGTGACAGGTAAGAGGCAATGAGCACAAACTACAGGGGGAATTTTATGTATGTAATGGGAGATCTAAGCAAGGTCTGACAAACCCTAAGACTAATCCTATAGCTTGGGAACCAAGAGTAGGATTGTTAAGACAGTCATAGAACACATCTTGTGCCGTGGCTCAACTTGGTCACTTTGTTCACATTCACTTTAATGACGTCTGTTCAATTATAGACGTTTTCTGACCCTTGATTGGAAAGTGTCAGTGAGTAAGGGTTAACAGTGAGCTAGTATCAAGACAATGCTCCTGTGAACAATGCTTTGTCTGTGAAGCATTTTTAAGCTAATAACTGCCATTTCCTAAAGGTCAAATCAGGGCAGAAGGGAACCCTGTCAGTAGAATATGAGAAGGTAAAAACTATGGAAATCTTTAATAGTCTTTAAGTAAATGATATGCAGAATTGCTTTGAACATTGGCAACATTGTATGCAGTTATGCATCAATTCAGAAGGGAGCTATTTTGAAGGTGATCTTAGTAAATTTTCTTAATTTGTTATATAGAGTTATTACAAGCACAGTCTGTTTGTGTTGGACCTCCCATATACCTGTTGGTGAGGGTACTCAAACATTGGAGAGAGTTTCTCATGGTCTGCATGGAGTCTCTATTCCTGGAGTTACTAAAAACTCTGTGGATGTGATCCTCAACAACCTGATGTAGGTGACTCTTCTTGAACAGAGGTGTTGGACCTCCAGAGGTCCCTTCCAACATCAGGCATTCTGTGGTTCTGTGAAAAGGGGGAAATGTCTCCAGTCTATCCTCAAAAGACACTGAGTGCTGGTATTGTGGGCAGCTTCAAACTAGAGTGCTAATTTAGATAATTAAAATACAATGTTCTAAAAGCTGTGGAGAAAGTTAGAATCCCAGTTCACAGGCTGTACTTTGGGAAAAAAAAATCTGTGCTGGATGTGGGAGTTCCATTAATGGCCTAAAAAACCCCACTTGTTGAATTGAGGAATCAGGATGGGGTAAAAATGGTGAAGAGTCATGTACCAGCCAAGCTTCTAATGTACTCCTTTGCATGAACACCTGTGCAGACTTCTAGTTCTGAAGGTATTTGAAGGAAGTGAATAAAGGTAACTATAGTTCTTGAGCTCCTATCCCTGATTGTGGGGGGATAAGCAAGTGGTTATGCTTGCGTAACCACTCTGGTTAAGGTATTAATTGATCTGCAAACAGTAGAGAATTAGTTGCAATTGTGTTAATGAAGTGGAAAAGTGTTATCTGGATTAAATGTTGGTGGTAGATGTTCACTTTAAAGTAAGAACAAGATTACCGGCATTCTGGTATTTCTGGAACTTTCGGTAGGCTAGTACAATAATTTCTTGAGAGAGATTTTCTTGTTTCAATGAAATGAAACATAAGGTAATGATTATGGTCCTGATTATGGAATATGATTTCCATACTTAATCTGCACAAGAGTTGATCAGCTTCTTTGAAAGTATGTGCAAGCGTAAATGTAATCATTTGGAATTATTGGCTCTTCCATTTTGGACTTTCAAAGCACGTTGTTTATGATAGGTATCAAAGTGCCTTCAGTGAATGAAAGATTATTACTGTTTTCTGTTTGATAGTAATGATAGGTGACAAAAAGAAGCAAGGGGAAGTTGAGTTGTTTTGGTTTTATGAAATACAACAAATCTTTTAGAGATGCGAATAGGCCTGCATAGTTTGAACATCCTTCTCCAGCTAAAATACCTTATAATCCAGGTAGCCCTAGAAAAACTATTATATACCAAAATTAATTGCATTCAAAATATGACCACGCTTGGTGCAGGGAGGAAAATACTTCTAACCTGATTGATATTTTGTTGGTGGGAGTGGGCCATAGGGGGATTTTATTGTGGATTTTCTGAAAGCACCAATATGAGACTTACTACTGCAAAACCGCAATGTAGTTAGCTTAGCACATATGAGTGTAGATGAAAAATAATATAAGGTTCATAATAAGGTTAATGTTAGTGAGACTGCATGTGGAAATAATTGCAGTTTTCTTATGTGAGGAAGGTAACTGGTACTCAGGAACTTAAAAAAACAAGAAAAGATTCCTCAAAATCCTTGAAGTAATTGTGCAGCAGCAAGATAAAGTCTTATGTTGGAGAAAGATCATTAAATAACTTCGTTCAATGTTTTGAAAATGAATTTGTATATAGAAAAAGAATATTTTCTTATAATCCTGATCTTTGGGTGGTACATAGCTACAGATGGCGAAGAGTGATAACCAAATGCTTCTGCAGGAAAGAAATTAGGATAGTGGGGAAAACAAATCAGGTTTTGTGCATGTTAGAGTTTTTATCAGATAAGCAATATTGATATAAGTATTGTGCTTTATTGGAGAAATCTACTAGCAGCTGTTTAGGTTTTTATAGTGTCTGATGGTCTTCTTTCTTAAATTTATTAAGTGTAAATCTAAGAACACTAAAGTAGAAAAATTTGTAGCATGAAGTAAGAAAGTAGGTACCTCGCTCTCGAAGTTCATTTAGCAATTCTGTATGTCTATTTGAAAATCTGATGGAAAAACTAAATGTGTAAAAGAATTCTAACAACTTACCTTTAAAACATAGCATTAAGACTGAAATACCTTTTGTATTTGTACCTGACTCTCTTTGATGTTCTGACCCTCATCTTGAAAATTATTTGATAATTGCAAGTATTTATAGAGACTGACTTATTTGATTTCAGTGAAATTGCTTTTTATTTAAACAGTGGCAGTAGAATCAGGCACTTAAAGGGATGTTTTTCAGAGAAAAGTGCAAATGTACTGCTGTCTGTATCAATACTGGAATATTGACCTCATATCACACTACATTGTTTTCAAGTGTGAATTTTCTTAGTTTTATGTGTAACGGCAGCAACTTTTATGCAGCCACTGATTTGTCTGTAGCACTGATGTATTATCAAACAGTTTGCTTAACCAAAGTTACCTAAGGAAGCATCTCTAACTAAAAACATTGAAAAATAATTAAGGACCTAATACTTTAACTGGCAAAATATTAATTTAGTAGATCTAGAACAGTATGATTACTTTTGTTAGAATTATAATTCTAGTGTCCTTCTGGGACAGGAATAAACCTCATCTCTACATGATAATAGGAATTTGCTTTCTAGGTAACTGAATTAACTCCCTTTTATTTTGATAGCTGTGCGTTGTGCTGTAGAAGCCATGTATGTACATATATATATTTTTTTTTTGCATAAGCAAGAAACTATAGTTTTGTTTGTAGTACATCCATTATTAGCAATAAAAGTGCTTTATAATCAGTTATGTTTGCACATTATCCTCTTTCATTCTTTGCTATAGGGATTAATACTGTCTTAGGTGTAATTTTGTTTCCAGAGGCTCAGAAGCAGAGTTCTGACATATACCTTGGGCCATCAGACTTTTTTGCCTCACTTACTTGAAAAAGTTTGTCTTTATTCTTCTCACTAACAAATATGTCCATGTTGCAACTGACCAAGATACCCTTTGGGTACAAGTTTCCTGTCTTGGGTAGCCCTCACTGAATGTCTTTGCAGAAAGTTAAAAGTCCTGTGCTGTTCATGGGAGGGGGAAGTCTCATGCTCACTGACTTATATTTAGAACTGAAGCACATACTTTTAAACAGCTTGTAGTTAAAAGCCAGCACTTATAGGATAATGGAGATACCATATTCCATGTGCCTGTAATGTTAGAATAGAGGTATGAATAAGATTGTAGTTATTTCCTTTTATATTAAAGCTTTCAGTAGGGTTTTTTTTCCTCTTTTTTTACAAAATCACAGTGTTAATGCTTTACAGGATGAGCAGGCAAGTTTAAACATCCAAGTCTAAATATGCAGAAACACTGCCTTTATTTTTTTGCGAATGATTTTGAGTGTTTCTCAAATTCTTCGATTTTACTGGTTGTACTTAAGATGACCAAGTAAATGTTAATATTTTAAAATATACCTTCAGTGTTTCATTATGTCTAGGCTCAGTTTACATGAGTTCATTTTGAACCATGTTTGAAACATATTTGACTTAAGAAAAGTAAAGCAATAAGCAGATTTATTTCCCTCTGGCAGTGCACTTCAACATTTTAAGTGATGAGTTAAGCACTTTATTTTTCTTTAATTAGTTCAAATGCATTTGCCAGTGTTTCCCCTCTAGTTCCAAATGGAAAAGATTAGACTAAATGTTCTACTGATCTTGTAGTAAGAATTATAGTTGTTATGCCGGTATGTTTGATGGGGTCTGCATGCAGTGAAACAAAAACACATAACTGCAGACATGACTGTTAAGACTTACTGTAAGTAATTTCTGTGCAATAACTTGACCTCTTTTGGGGTATTGCAGTTGTTTCATTGATTGTTTTGAGGCTCATTGATGTATTGTAGAACCTGGTGTATTTTTGTTTGGTAATTTGATGTAATTATAGCAGAAAAGCTGGCTGAGCTTTTGAGATATGATGTATCTAGAAAATGATAGAAAAAGTAGAGTGCTAAAAGAAGCTGTGGGAAATTAAAACTCTGATGGAAACCCCATTTCCTGCACTTTGTCTTACACTTGAGAAAAGTAGTCAGACTGGTGATGCAGGGAGTAAAAGGTATCTGCAGTGAAAATGTGTCCAACATCTTCTTACAAAGGGTCTCTTCCTAGGCTGCCAGAAGGAAACTGAATTTGTCATGCTTTATTTCCCTCCTCCTTAATAGTATCTCTTAAACTTTGTGTTAAACTTTTTGCTTGTATACTTTTGCTCTCCTTTACAAGAAACTGAAAGTATTTTTTTTTCTTTCTCACACTCCTGCAGTGTAGTGTTTGAGCTTTTCTTGGTGTTTCTTCCAGTACCTGAGAAGTACAAGTTAGTTAAAAAGAGATCTTAATGCTGCAACTTTTGTCCTGTCTGTCCTTCTCAGAAAGTTGGAACAAAAAGCTATGAAAGATGAGGCCCAGAATTTCACTGGTGGGCCTTATGGCAGTGCCTGTGTACCAAACCACTCCTCTGACCTTAATCAAAGTGATTGCTTTAATTTCTGCGTTGACCATAGCATCAGAGTGCTGTTTCTAAGGCAAAATAAGAAAACTAGTAATCTAGTTAAAAACCCCAAACAAAGAAAATCAACAACAAATAGGAAAAAAATAATTGTGATGGACAAGTTATGTTCTTCACATCAGTTTTCAAAATTTCTTTTTTCCACTGCTGGTTGTGTGATCCAAATATTATGTGGTCTTCAGTCAATTTGGAATCAAAGTAATTCCAGTTTTGAGTTTTACAAAACCTGTTTCAGGGTGACAGCACAGAGAGTGTTGAGATTAGTTTTATTAAGCTGTGGAGTAAAATTTTTTAACTTCAGAAGCTGGGATATTTAAAAATGAGATTAGATGGGATTTGGATACCCAGCTACTTAGGTGGTAGAAAAGAGTTGGGCATGTTATTCTCGTCCCTTAGCTTTGGAAATTCCCTTGAGGAAATAAATACCCTTACTACTTGGGAAAAACTAATAGGTGAAGAGCTCCTGAAGGGGGCAGTACATCTAGCTGCAGGTATGACGTTGCCTACTGTAGCAGCTTTTCAGATCCCTGGAAGAGAATATAGACCCTAAAGGGAAATCAAAAGGAAAATATGTTGAAACAATTCCTTTGTGATAATTCCCAAGCCTCAACATCCTTCTTGTGGTGAGGAGCCCAGAACTGAACACGCTATTCAAGGAGTAGTCTCACCAGTGCGGAGTACAGAGGGAGAAAAACCTCCCTGGACCTGCTGGTCACGCTGCTTCTTATACAGGCCAAGATGCCATTGGCCTTCTTGGCCACCTGAACACACTGCTGGCTCATGTTAACACCATTTACTACCACTCTCTGGGCCTGGCCATCCAGCCAGTTTTCCACCCAGGAGAGTGTGCACCTGTCCAGGCCAGAGGCTGACAGTTTCCGTAGCAGAATGCAGTGAGAAACTGTGTCAAAGGCTTTGCTGAAGTCCAGGAAGACTACATAAACAGCCTTTCCCTTATCCAGCATCCGAGTCACTTTGTCACAGAAGGCAATCAGGTTAGTTTGGCAGGACCTACCTTTTGTGAACCTATGTTGACTGGGCCTGATCACCTGACTCTCTTGCATGTGCTTCATGATAGCACTCAAGATCACTTGTTCCGTGACTTTCCCTGGCACTGAGGTCAGACTGACTGGTCTGTAGTTCCCTGGATCCTCCCTGTAACCCTTCTCGTAGATGGGCACAACATCGACCAACCTCCAGTCCAGTGGAACTTCCCCAGTCTTCCAGGACTGCTGGAAAATGATGGAAAGGGGTTTGACCAATACATCCACCAGCTCCTTCAATATGCTTGGGTGAATCCCATCCAGTCCCACGGACCTGTGGGTGTCTAACTGGGCAAGCAAGTCTCTGGCCACCTCCTCTTGTATCATGGGAGCCTCATATTGCTCCTCTAGTTCCAGGGTTTGTACACAGAGGGAACAGCTTTGTTTACAATGAAAGACTGAGGCAAAGAAGGCATTGTGTACCTCAGCCTTGTCCTCATCCCCTGTCACTGTTGTTCCTTCTGTGTCCAAAAAGGGCTGTATGGTCTCCCTAGTTCTCCTTTTGTTATTTATATATTTATAGGAAGATTTTTTTATTATCTTTTGCGGACTTTGCTAACCTGATTTCTAGTTGAGCCTTAGACCCTCTGATTTTTTCCCTACACAACCTCACTTAATTTCTATGATAATGACATTATCTTTCTATATTATATTTCTAAGATAATGACATTCAGATGATGACTCTCTTGAGGAACAAATTTGGGAATAAGTTTAGTTTTGAATGTTTGGAGTGTTAAGTGTTAATGTAAATAAGAAAAAATATAGCAAGGTTTTCTCATTAAAAATAATTAATATATGTTTTACGAAAAAGTTGTGTTAATTCCTAAATTTTACTGTATTCAGTGGCAGGTGATGTGGAAAATACTCTTTTTTTAAATGTAAGAGATATCCTTGAAGTTCTTCATAAGCTTCAAGACCACAGGTATACTAATCAGGTACTTAAGAGTTCATCATTTTACCCTTAAAGATTGTTTAAGTAAAATCTGCAAAATTTCAGGTTTTCACGTAGTGTTCTAACTGCTGTGACTTCAAAGAAAATACCCAGATTATGGGATCCCTTATGTTACAGAACTGTAGCTGTGTGATAAACTACCTCTGCTAACCTGAGAAAAATAATAGTTTCTTTTTAAAAAGAAAAGCAGGATGTGTAGGAGTAGATGAAGAGGTATTATTGAGCAAGCTAATTAGACACAACCCAAGGGAAAAGAATCAGCATGATGGCAACTAAAAATATATTGTCACGAAGTATGCTAAGGGTGGGGAGCAGTAGGGAGACAAATAAAGAATTTGATTAAATAGCAAAAATTTTTCAGGTGTTTTGTTATCTAAATTTCTTGTGACCAAGCCTCAGTAAAACAGTAGAGTAATATTTACACTTTGCACATTAAGACTAACCTTTAGAATAAAGGTTGTTGGAAAATAAAATGTGAGGTTGACATTTGCTACATCAGAAGAAAACATACTAAAGGAAAGCAAATATGGGTGGTATAAAACACATTTTTCTTTTGAATGTAGAAAGTACTCTGATACTGTTTTGTGAGGAATAAAGACTCAAGAAAGGGGACATGAAAAAAAACCTTTAACTGTAATAAAAATATTTATTTTCAGTAACAAATGATTTCAAAGTCATGGTACATTGTCCTGAATGGTAGTAGAAAGCTAAGGTGATTGAGGCAGATTTCAGAGCAAGTCCTTAAGTTAGAGGTTTATATAGCTTTGAAGATGAGATTATTGATCTATTCTAATGGTACTTTGCTTGACTGTAGAAATAAGTTGGGTTTTATTTTGTTAAATTAGATATGTCAATGAAAAGCATTCTTTGGCTGTAGATGAGAATTTTGAATGTCCACCACAGCAGGTGTCTAAAATGTGTCTAAATGTCACTGACACTGACTGTGCACAATGGCTGAATTTGTAGAATCTGGGGGCATGCTTACATTCTTACACACACATGAGTTAAGTAAATGTATATAAATATAACGAAAATATATACTGAATACGCAAACCCATGTGTTTTTTCAGACAATATAAAATAAGACATATTCTATGAACTGCCAAGCCACTTGAAGAGGTGAATTGTGTTTTGCTTGTATCCAGTTCTACGTTGTCTCCTTGATCTCCTTAAAATTTGTTTTATTGTTTGCTTTTTTCTAAGTGGATCAGTAATGTGAGTTTAGTTTCCAAATAATAATACTTATTAAAAACAATGAAGAGTTTTTTAAAAAGAGCTTAATATTCTTTATCATATCTCACTAATATGATATAAAATGATTAGAAGCAGAAGCTGAAAAAAACTTTTCCGTTGTTGGCATGTGATACATTTGGCGGAGTTCCTTTAATTTTCTCCTTTAAATAAATAAAACTTGTAAATTTTTTTCTTCAATTTTTTTTTTCCTTAGAAGAAGTATTAATAGATGGTGACTTCCTAGGGTGGAAAGTGTCACAGGTTGAAAACAAAAAAATTGTGTTCCTTTGCTGATTCTACCACAGGTTCTTCATGCAAAGCATGTATCCTCATGATAAGTTTGGTATCCTACCTATAAAGTGAAAGAGACATCTTAGCAAAGATACTGGTTGTTTTCCTCAATCTTTGCTTTCCAAAATGGAAACACAGTTCATTAATCAACCTGATGAGCTGTTGCCCTAGTTACAGCTTAAATAATCTTTAGAAGTGATGAGTTTTGTGGATCATTCCATTTGCATGGCTTACTAAGTATGAACTTGTTCAGTGAACCCTGATAGAGATTGTTTTAAACATAAATCCAGAGACTGTGAATGAATTTAATTTTTGATAATTTTTTTTTTACTGTTATAGCTAGTCTGTTTTTTTTTTCTGAGCTACAGCTCACAATTCTCATTGCTTTTCTCCCAATATTTGAATTAACTATCAACAGCACAAAGCGTTGCAATGTAGCCTGTCATTGATGCTACAGGTAGAGGAATAATACTAATACTGTGGAATTTATTTGTATTGATTAGAGATTGCATTGCAGATTTCAGGTGATCCATTTAAACTTCTACAAGACTTTTAGAAGGAAGTAGTGAGTAATTCTTTTAATTATGAAACTACAACCAAACTAGACTGTTATGTGCCTTAGGACAAAATTCATCAAAATGAACATGCAGAAATTTCTACAGGAACCCTGTGATCTCTCTCACTGAAAACATTCTCACTGTTTTGTATGAGTTCTGTATGATGTGATTATTAGGTAAAATGCACTACAAAAATCTTCTTAGGACTTCATCTGAATATGAAGTTACTTATGAAATATTTAGGAATACTTGCTGCTTTTAAGATTGCTTTTTATGTCCCATGGGAGGTTAGAAAAACTGGGTCTGGAAAATGCAAGTCTCACCCCTTGACTTCCCACAAATTGTTTGTTTATATAATAAAACCAGCTATTTCTTTATTTCTTTCTGCAACAACTTCTGATACTGCTAGAATTACATGAAGTTCTTACAGGCCAATAGTGTAGGTCTATAATATGTGGCTAAGTTGTCATGACACATTTGGGGAACGAGTTGGGTATGATTGACTAATTAGTTCAGGGTCTCAGTTCATGTGTGTTTGGCTTCCAGTTGTTTTACATTCAATTAAAAAATTGATATTGTTTCAGATGAACTGTCCCTTTCCTGAGGTAATTTTTTTTTTGTTGCATGCCAGAATAGGGACAGGGCACGACATGAATGTATTGTTCTGTGTAAAATTGTTAAGGTGATTTGTGCAACTCTTGTTCGTTATAGTCCCACTACATACGTTTTGGATGAAGATGAGCCTCGCTTCCTTGAAGAAATTGATTACAGCGCAGAGAGTAATGATGATCAAGAGACTGAATTAGCTGATAATATGGGTGATTATGAGGCACCTGATCAAGAAGATGGACTTTCAGACTCAGATTCAACAAGGACACTTGTTTCTTGATCCATCTTTGCAGCCAGTAACAAGGAAATTCAGTGTTTTAGAATTTCATAGTCAAATAACTTTCTTACTTTTGTCTACCAAGGGGATACACTTAAGGAAACACAGATAACTGTGGCCTGCCTAGCTCATGGACAATAAATATTTCTGTTTTCTGGTAAGCTGGCATTTGTTCTATTGAAGGAGTTCTGTGTTTTCTTTTAGCACTAAATAGATAAATTTATTTACTATTTAATTTTCTACTAAATAGCACTGCATGGCATATTGTGTCCTTAAACACCATCTTCAAAAAAATGGATTATCATTTGTGGTGTGTCAGAGTACAGAAACTAATTCTTTGTGGTACAATTCTCTGAGTTGCTTCCTGGAAAATATGTATGTAAAGATTTTATAAATTCATTTGTTTATATGTGTGTATATGCGCGTGTGTATACTAAGGTGAAGAGGTTATTTTTCAGCTTTATTTCAAAGATGCTTGACACTGTTTGAAGTAATGTAGTGCCTGCTCTGGAACCATTCAATAATTACCAAATTAAAAATTAAGAAGTGAATTGCTGCACTTGTTTTTTGCTTCTGAGGGTTATATGGTTTTGCCACACTAGTAGGTGAAAATACATAATGTCTGTTCATAGTCCAAGAATTTTGCAGTGATGAATGCAGCCTGTGTTTAAAAGAGCTATACACCAGTGTAAAACATTTTCCCATGTAATAGGCACAGTTTAATATGAAGAGGACTTTTTTCAAGTGTACGTGACTACAAAAAGTGGTTACATCTGTGCACTGTATGTCTGTTCAGCTACCCAGTTGCACATTTTTTCTTGTTCAACATGCATGTAGTTAAAGAGGTCATTTTATTAGGGGGTGCATTAACTATATATCTAATTCAAATGCTTTAAGATGTTAGGTGGATTTTGGTTTAAACATCTTTTGTCTGGTCTCAGTCCCATATTAACCTTGCTCTGAGGAGGAGTTTAGACTGTAACTTCCTGCTTGAATAATTATTCTATAAACCTGTATTCTTAGAGTTTAAATTCAAGCTGTCAGACATGAGACTTACTCATCTTCTCCTGTCATTTACTAATTCTTACTGCCTCTTGCCTCTGTTCAAAATAAGATCTGAAAGAGAAATTAAGTTATACCCTGTTTATGAACCTTAAATATTTGCATACATTTTGCAAAGTTATATTTATTTTATGTGACCCAATTATGGCATTCATTTTCTGCTGCATATGCAAGGGCTTTGAGAGCATGAAAAATAACACTTCTAAGTTACAGCAGGTTTTTAACCAGTGAGAACTTTGTTTACTGTTGCAAATAAAGCTGTATTTTGTAGGGTAAGGATGCTTTTGGTAGAAGGATTGAAAAAAATTGAAGACCATTAACTGTATCAATGATTCTCTGTAGGAATGGCTTTTCACCAGTATCTGCTGTTTCAGAAGCAGCATTGTCTGGTGATGGTGATCCCATACCATCCTGATTCTGAAACCAGAGAAGGGCTTTTGATCCCTTGGGTTACACTACTGTATTTTGTTTAAAGACTTAAATTTATATTAATAACACATTTTATCAGATGTAGGGATATAGTGTTCTGTGAACTACATAGTGTAACTAAAGTTTAATACCCCATTGAAGGGGAGCCCTCTTCGTTGAAACTGTATAAGAATTTTGAAATCTGTTGAATTGAAGAATTAACCTTGTCGCAAAATTTGAATTATCTTTGAGTCTGCCTAGTGAGAGCAATACAGAGTGCTCATATTACTGTGTCAGTTTTATACTAGTTATCTGCATAAATAGCTTTTCATCCTTAAGGACTTGTACTTTAGTCCCTTACTTAAGTTATTTTGACTTAAATTTCAGGAATTGCAGGGTGGCACATGATCGTTAATCCTGTTGTGCATTTCTCCTTAGTTTTCATAGAAATATATATTAATCCTGGAACACTATACACATACTAGAGTCAAGACCAGGAATATATTCCATCCATTTAGAAAGAATTATGGCTCAGTAGTACAAAATTAACTTTTCATCCTGAGCAAATAAACATGTGTTCTTTGTGTGTCTTCCATGTCTTTTAGTCTGTGCAAAGGAGGAGTTATTAATGACTGATATAATGGCTTAGGGTAACAGACTTCCCTAAAACAATAATATTGAGTTTATACATTAGATTCTAATGCACTTCTGCATTAGATTAGATGTATGTTTGATTAAATGAGATGTTGGTCTTGCAATTGTGGGTTTGAACTTCTATAACACCAGTGTAGTTCTGATGACGAGTGAAATTGTCCTTATCTCACATATTGTTGAAAATGTGAAGACTCTTATTTCTTGCAGCACTTTCTAATATATCTTCTGAAAGGCAGTATTCCCACTTGAGCTCACAGGAATGCCAGTTTGTGGAAAGAACGGCTGCAGTGGTAGCAGGTTCACACTTAATCCTTTCTCTACTACATGTTGCCATTTTTACAGACGCCTGGTGATACTACCTGTTACCTGTTTTGGTTGAAAGTCTGGTATATAGCTGAAAATGGGGTAGCTTAGGCTTGAGCACATGCTTCATTATGTTACTAGGACATTTACCCCACATAATTGGGCAGAATGGGTAGCAAAGAATGACAGCTTCTTGCATTGTCACAAATCAGTCATCTAGCATGATCCCAGACAGTTGACTGTTTTTATTTTATGCATTGGCATTCCAGTGCGGTTTTGGTTTTAAATGGAGCTCTTTCCTGTAAGCATGACTGATCCTGTATAGTAAAAGAAGATAATCTTGTCTTTTTCCAGTAATAGCAACAAATAAGGTTGTAAAAAAGAAATTACGTCTGTGTCATTTACTGTCTTGCTTCTACATAATTGCCAGATGATGAATTACTTTATTCACTTTCCAGTTATAATTCAAATTACAGCACAAATTTTGGTATTGTCTTCACTGGTGAAACCCCCTGGTGTAATGTAACTCACAGCTTAATCCTGGAGCAAAGTTTGTGCCAAAATCTTGGCTGTTTTTTGGAGGTGAATTGCTTTCAGCTTGACTTATTAGGGATAACTGATTTGAATGTCAAATAAGACTGCAGTAGCAGTAACCACTGTTCACATGAAACAAAAATCCGAGGTTTCAGGTAGTTTCTGTTGTAATGCTGTGATAGATAATATTGTTGTAGTGTCATGCATGCCCCAAATAACAATACTTATTAATAAAAATACATAATAAAGAATTAATTACAATCACTTTGCTTTCCTATTGTTCATTAGAAGGGTTTAAAAGATTTCTCATTTGCAACAGTGTGCCTACCTGTAAGAACTGGACTGTGCGTAGCATTTCAAAATAGGATATTTTTGTTCTCTCTCAAGTTAAATTCAGTGTTCTGCAGGCTTAGAGTACCATTTCTGTATTAGTAGATTGAAATGTAACTCTTTGAAAAGCTTAATATTCATCAATGTATGTAAAACATTTTTTGGTTCATCTGAAGTCTTTATGAAGGCCATTGTGGAGCACACAGGAGAGGAGAGTCTTCTGGTGAGAGTCTTTGACACAGCTGGAAGACCTCTGATCTGATCTAGGGAAGGCTTAAGTTCATTATTCAGTAAGTCATCCCTTTGCAATTCGACTCAGTCTGCAGTTGAGGACTAACTTATTTTTAATATTTATATTTTTGCAGTAGCAGTTTTAACATTTGAGACAACTTTTTAGGGGAAGCTTTAGGTACAAGCAGATCTAGTTGTATGGAGCTGTCTGAAAACAGCAAGTGGTTGCTAGGAATTGTCAGTGTCACTTTTTCAAATGCATATACAGTTTCCTTACCTATGTTTGTCATGCTAATATTGAACAACTTCCTTCAAAGCTCTATTGTCTGGACTGTTGCAGGATATAGAAGAGTCACTGTGACTTCTCAAAATGTTAAGAAAGAGATCCTTAATTTAAGGCTATCAGGTTGTAAACCATCTGAGATATTACCTTGCACCCTCCTTGCTTAAATAAATTAACTGTAGATAGTTTTGAAATAAGAGCTCCAGAATATAAAATGCTAAATGACTGTGATACCTAGGAAAGAATAGATTATCTTAAGTTATGGATGACTTGACTATTTTTAGTAGTATCATGCAGAGAATTTGTTTAGTCCCTGTTAAGTACTCCATAACTATTAAACACATCCCCTTAATAATTCTGTTAGAAAAAATTAGGTGTGGTGCCACTTTTTTTTTTAAAGCATGATATTGTTAGTGCAGTTTTTGAAGCAGTTCATGAACCATTGCTGAAAATTGCAGTTGATTTAACAACAAAAGAAATGGCACACTATAGGATTTGTTGATCCAAAACATATGGTTACTAAATGCAAACCAGCTGCTGCTTTTTACTGCCTATGCAGCATTCTTACTCAAGATATTTGTGTGTAGTGTGTGCGTTTCTTTCTTGGAATGGGCTTATTTAGTATGCATTGGTTTTTATGGTAGATTAAGCATGTGTTCTTCAAACTAGCAACACTACCTAGCACTACTGGAAATTTTTACTGGGCTCAATGCTAAAGAATAAAAGAACCTGACTAATGAAATTACCCAATAATACTCCATAGAATTACTAAGTTGGAAAAGACCTTTGAGGTAATCAAAAGTCAATCATATCTGTCCATTACTCAATCATATCCATAAGCACTTCATGTACTTGCCTTTTAAATGTCTCTAGGGATGGTGACTCAACTCCCTTCCTGGGCAGCCTGTGCCAATGCCCAGTAACCCTTGTGGTGAAGAACTTTTTCTTTATGTCTAATCTGAATTTCCCCTGGTGCAACCAGAGGCCATTCCCTCTCATCCTATTACCTGTCACTTGGGAGAAGAAACCAACACCCACCTTGCTGCAACCTTCTTTCAGATAGCTGTAGACTGGGATGAGGTCTCTCATGAGCCTCCTTTTCCATAGGCTAAACAATCCCAGTTCTTTCAGGTATTCTATGTAAGACTTGTTCTCCAGCCCCTTCACCTTGTTTATTGCTCTTCTCTAGACCCACTACAGAATCCCAACATTGTAGTGGAGCGAAGGGCCCAAAACTGAACACAGAATTTGAGGTGTGGCCTCACCAGTGCTTAGTATAGGGGCACAATCACTTCTTTGCTCCTACTGGCCACGCTGTTTCTAATACAAGCCAAGGTGCTTGGCCAGCTGTGCACACTGCTCAGTCATGTTCAGTAGGCTGGCAACCAACACCCCCAGGTCCTTCTCAGCAGGACAGCTTTCCAGCCACTCTTCCCCAAGGCTGTAGTGCTGCAAAAGGTTGTTGTGTCCTAAAGTGCAGGACTCAGCACTTGGCCTTGTTAAACCTCATCCTCTTAGTCTCAGCTAATTGATCCAACCTGTTCACATCCCTTTGCAGAGCCTCCCTGCTCTCATCCAGCTTCTCAAGCAACATACTGCGAGAAACAGTGTTGAAGGCTTTACTGAAGTACAAGTACACTGTGTTCACAGACTTTTCTTCATGTTTAAGGCAGGTTACCTTATCATAGAGGGTAATCAGGTTAGTTTTGGCAGGACCTGCTGTTCATAAACCTATGCTGACTGGGCCTGATCACATGTTTGTCCTGTGTGTTTGTGTGATATCACTCAAGATCACCTGCTCCATGACCTTCACTGGCACCAAGGTCAGACTGACAGACCTGTAGTTTCCCAGATTCTCCCTCTGGCCCTTTTAAATTGGTATAACATCCGCCAGCCTCCAGTCAAGTGGAACTTCACCTTTCAGCCAGCACTGCTGGTAGATCATGGAAAGAGATTTGTTGAGCACCTCCACCAGCTCCCTCAATAGCCTTGGCTGGATCCTGTCTGGCCCAATAGACTTGTGAGTGCCTAATTGGCTGAGGAGGTCTCTAATCATTTCTTCTTGGTTCATGGGAGCTTTGTTCTGTTTCCCCTCCCCCTCTGCTCATGAGGCTGAGTAGCCGGAGAACATCTCACCTTACCATTAAAAAGCGAAGCAAAGAAGACATTAAGTACCTCAGCCTTATCCTCATCATTTGTCACTATTGTCCCCTCTGCATCCAGTAAAGG
Source organism: Coccyzus lansbergi (assembly GCA_033558105.1). NCBI lineage: Eukaryota > Metazoa > Chordata > Aves > Cuculiformes > Coccyzidae > Coccyzus > Coccyzus lansbergi. The sequence continues at coordinate 94,597 of JAUMJK010002015.1, forward strand.
AGGTCATTTTAATGGATGGTTTTGGGTGTCTTAACCTAGGGAATATTTCTAGGCTGAGACCCATCATCCTCATTGAGGTTTGGTTCCACTTGCAGAGCTTCATATCTACTGTGTAAGGGAACGTAGGAGTCTAATGTTGGTATGAGGGAGACACATCAGCTGCGCTGGACAGGAACCTGCTGCCATTCCCCTCCATCTCCTAAATTTCTCTCACCTGAATAGAGAGAGGATGGGAATTCCTCTGTTGCACAGAAACACCAGGTTGGAAAAGACCCATAGGATCATCGAGCCCAACCATTCATATCAATCACTAAACCATGACCCTCAACACCTTGTCCATCCATCTTTTAAGCACCTCTAGGGAAGGTGACTCAACCACCTTCCTGGGCAGCCTGTTACAGAGCCCAGTGACCCTTTCCATGAAAAAGTGTTTTTCCTGGTGTCCAGCCTGTACATTCCCTGGCAGAGCTTGAGGCCATTCCCTCTTGTCCTGTTACCTGCCACTTGGGAGAAGAGGCCAGCACCCTCCTCTCCACAACTTCCTTTCAGGTCGTTGTAGAGAGCAATGAGGTCTCTCCTCAGCCTTCTCTTCTCTAGGCTAAGCAACCCTGGCTCTCTCAGCCATTCCTCATAGGGCCTGTTCTCCAGCCCCTTTACCAGCTTTGCTGCTCTTCTCTGGACATGCTCCAGAGCCTCAACATCCCTCTTGTGGGGAGGGACCCAGAACTGAACACTGTGTTTGAGGTGCAGTCTCACCAGCACCAAGTACAGAGGGAGAATAACCTCCCTGGACCTGCCGGTCACGCTGCTTCTGATACAGACCAAGATGCCATTGGCCTTCTTGACCACCTGGGTACACTACTGGTTCATGTTCAGTCAGCTGTCAACCAACACCCCCAGGTCCTTCTCCTCCAGGCAGCTTTCTAGACAGACTTCTCCTAGTCTGTAGCTCTGCATAGGGTTGTTGTGCCCCAAGTGCAGGACCCAGCATTTGGCCGTGTTAAACCTCATGCCATTGGACTCAGCCCAGTGGTCCAGCCTGTTCATATCCCTTTGCAGAACCTCTCTATGTTTTGCGAAATCAAACTCTATAACTCTGATAAGGGTTATAAAGCAAGTATGTGTTTATTTGCCGGCGGGTGCAAGGGGGTCCTCCTCCAAAACTCGCACCCCGAACAATCTAACAAGCAGATAGTTATAGTGTGAGGACATGACTATTCATAAATCTGTTACATATTTATGACTCTTATTATAATTAGATTCGAGAAGCTTCTTCTATACTTGCGCAGACGTGATGTTGTGGTCTGGGACTCAGGGCTGAAGCCATCTTCATCTTCCTCAATAACTGCCCCTGAATTCAAACCGTGTGCAGGCGCAGTCTCATCCTGGTCGAGCTTGCAGTTGTTTTCTACATTCCAACTTCTCTCTTATCAGCATCCAAGGTCTTCAAGGCCTTTGCCAGCAGACAGTGCGTATTACAGTAAACTAAGCTGTCTAATTTTACCTAACATTTCTGCAGTTTTTCTAACGAACATTTATGCCCACACATCACCTACCTTCCAGCAGATCAATACTTACAGCCAGCTTAGTGTTGAAGTGCATGAGTTACGCCTCCTGTTGGGTCTGAGACAGGGAGCACAGGGTGTTGTTCCAGTGGTCGATCTCCCTCTTACACTCCCTGATGGTCCTCAGTCTGCTCACCTCCTCCATGATTTCTGTCACTGAGTGGAGGAGTTCCTCCACCTGAGCACAACTCCCACAGGTGAGTTCCCCAGCAGTGTCCGATACCAGTGCAAAAGGGGAGCATATCCTGCAGCTGGGCATCTGGGTGGCAGCATACACCCACTGGAGCTCTGTCTGGGAGGCTGCATCAGTGATGGCTGATACAGAGCTTGGAGCAGCCTTGAATTTCTGCTGAGTGGCTACCATGGTCCTCTGGTTCCTCTGATCACCCAGCCTACATACACTCTTGCCTGCTCACCTTGACTGCATGAACTGCTTCACGAAGCCCTTCTGATACACCATGCACATATTTGCCCATACCTGTTCCTGCTCTCTTTAGGGGCCATTTAAATCTCCTGTGGATGCTTTTGAAGACACTTTCCTCTGTGTCACCCACCAGGTGGAAGCTGCCACTTCCAGGAGTCAGGAGCTACACACCCCTACCTGCCTTCTGGGCTTCCCTCACTCCACATATTGGCTTTCTGCCTTTCTACCTTGCAGTGCCCCACTGCAGAATTTGCCATCCGTGTGGCTGATGCTCACTGGTTGAACTATACATGAAACACTGCACAATCTCTCCCAACTTAGAAAGATAAGAAAATGAATGTGCGAATGGATCTTCACAGTAGAGTGCAGAATAAGAACTTTTTTCCAAACCCCAGACTATGCTTACTTATTTTTTGTTCTGTTTACTTAGAAAGATTTAGATTTGCTTGTCATGTATGTAATTACTCACTCTATTACTCAACTATTCTGTCCTTTTCCCCCTGAAAAACAGCAACTGTAGTGAAAAAGTGATGTAATACTTTTCTACAAGTCTCCATAGAGCTTAATCTGCATGAGATACCTCAATTTAAGGTAAGGTCAAAGCTTATTAGAAAAGCTGTCAATTTTGTAACAAAGCTTGCCCCAGAATTCATAGTTCTATGGCCCAGGAATGGCTGAGACAGTGCGTTAGCTCTCATGGAGCAACAGTCTTTCTTCCTGTCAAACTTGAAAATCAAACAAAGGTTATTTGCCTTCCAGGCAGCTGGGAAGTGCATGCAGGCTGAAGTGAAAACAGAGACCACCCAGCCCGTGTTTTATTTACAGCTTGCAGTCTTATATTTAGCCTTAGAACCTGAAACAGCTCTGAGGGGCTATTGGCTTTTGGAGTTAGATTGCTTTGCAGTGAGGTGATGTTACATCACTTGATTGCAGACTGTTCTCCCTTAGCAAGTCCGGTTCATTCCTAAAAGAAAATGTGAAAATATTTCAGCATAAACGAGGAATGAAACACAGAGTAAGGAAGACAGATGGCCTTTGATATTTTGCATAATATTTGCTTAATTCTACTATATATAGATAAATCTTATGAATGATACTTAACAAGTGATGCAAACAGTCCAGTTCACCTCACCAATTAAAATGGCTTAGCTGTACAGTTTGTAAAGACAAGCTGGAATGAAGTTCCTCACAAAAACTCTTAGCCAACACTCTGCCTTAAACCTTGGCTTTGATCCAGCATCTCACTTAATTTGATTTAGTACAATACACTGCCAAATGAAGAAGTCCTAAACTGGGTCACGCAGTACTCCAAAATAATGTCTGCCTGGGTTTTGTTATTACTTTTTCTTATGAAGACTATTGCAAAATTGGCAGATCCTCTGCAACAGTCACCCTACTGTGACAGCTCACACATAATACCAAAACGTAGATGTTCAAGTTACACATCTTGTACTTGTGTACAGTTATACACAAGTTCAATTTAATTCACATCTGCTCTAGGTTACTTTGTTGTAAAGCATCTAGGTCTTGTCAATCCTTTAGCTTAAGTGATTAGCCAGTGGCATTTCCCTGTTCCTTTGGTTTCGGCCTCACAGCTGACAAAAACTATTTTTATGGATCATAAAAGTCAGTCACAAAAATAATCTGTTTAAATACTGTGCATCATTGCTCTGCATGTTAGGTTCTTGTTCCTTTTGCCCAGTGACTGAATGTCTACAGCAGAAGTAGACTGTATTTAAGAAGAATAACTGTTCAGATCTATGATACTGCAATGAGTGACTTCAGGAAGATACTTCTTTATACAAGTCCCTTTATGCTATGCACCTAAACCCAAATTTTATTAGGGAAGTATATCAGAACTGATACACTCAAGAAGGATTGGCTCCTGGTCAGCTAATTCTACAACAAAACGAAGTCACTTGGTGTTCCATCTTGCACAACTTTCTATATTGAGGAGAAAATACTCTCATTCACAGCACAGGAAAAAGTCTTCTCCTCAGTATCATTCACCTGGCTGCATCTGCCTTGTGGACAAAAATGAGGCATGAGCATTCTTTTGTAACTTAAAATCATCACCTTAAAACTAGGATCCACCTACAAAGTTGTACCAGTTAGATTTTGTGATTTGCATCACAGGAATTTAAGTTCACCCTTAGCAATGAATGTGAATGGAATGATGTAAGTGGAGTACTTCCACAAAATCTGAGAACTATTTGTCAGATTTAATGGTGGAGTGAATGCACTTGAGACACCAGCCTCACATACACGAAGCCTCGTGTGCTGATTGGGGTTTGCCAGAAGAGTGATTTAAACAAATGTGTCTACCCAAGGCTGAGTAACTCTGGGGTAACTTGGAAAGGTGTTTTCTTATTCCCAATGAAAGGCTTCAAAGGCCTTTAAGTGCTAAGGACTTAAACTATATCAGAAGAGGAGGAGAAGAGATTATGGTAAGGAGATGTCAAAGAGGTTTCAAATAGCTTAAATGCACTTAATTGTGTTTGCTGTACCTGAGACCACAGATGGCCACAGTCCACATCTTGTATTTCTAGGCAGAAATTACTTACTGTCACAAGCCAGTGAAAATGCAAGGGTACCTATTTAAGTCTTACTAGGTGTGCTAAGGTTGCTATTAAACTGTCATCATAAATTTGGGTTTAACAGGTAGGAATGTTAGCAGGTGAAACAATGGAAGAGTAGAATGGAAGCACTTGCATAATCTAACCTCCATGCTGGCAGTAATCCTCTCAAGGAAAGAAATGACTGCTAAAACAAGTAGATCTTTTCTTCCTTTCTGTTTGTTTCTGAATTTCTGAATGTTCTGCTAGTCTCCAATTTCTGGGAAATCTGAACAATATGCATTGTTGCATTTTTTTGTAGATTTTGGGTCACTGGCACAAGGCCACGCAGTGAGTTTTCAAAAGAGCTGATTTTGAATCAACTTTTAAATATTATTTTCTTGCAAAATAGCAGAGGTTATAGACTTTCAGGACAAGAGACATCATTACATCTCTCTTTCATTAATAATGCTTAAAGCGTCATCAAACAGATCCTGTCTCAGGCTGGTTAATGGTGGCTGAGAGAAGTATTCATATTTCAGCCCTGAATTAGACTCCAAGAGCTGCTGAATCGTGAGGAAACTTCTTGAATCACTAATTACTCCTGATGATTGACAAGGAAAATTCACATTTTCTGCTTTTGGTGTACTTCTCTGCTGATCTCTGGTACCTGATCTCACTTTGCCTGCTTATTGTTTAGAAATCAATACAAGAAAGTCACCCTTCAATCTTTCCTTTGTTGAGGCAAGTGGACTGCACTTTTAAAGCCTATTTTCCTCTATCGCATCTTCCTAAGCTTGGATCCAGTCTTACAGCTTTTTCTAAGTGGTCTCTGGGTCACCAGCTTCCATTCAGCAGCAGTCATCAAAGACCTGAGACCCAAATGGCAACCCTCCACTGTACCCAGTGATTCCCCGATGCTGTGGGAGGTGGTTTACCAGTTTTTCTGCTTCTCATAAGCCTTCTCCTGGATATACATCCCAATATATCATGGTCTCTGCACTGAGATTTGACACAGATTACCTGCACTGACACAAACTGCTTTGCTTATGTTGTTGTTCTCCAAAACTATAGTCATTATTCCAGAACAGTTTTTTATTTTTCAATTGACTGTATATTGGGTGAACCACAGGAGGGAAGTGAGATAATGCAGGTAAAAGATCAGGAGGGCTAAGGCCCTACTAGAAATCAGATTGGCAAAGTCTGTGAAAGATAATGAAAAATGTTTCTATAAATATATTAACAATAAAAAGAGAGAGACCATACAGTCCCTACTGGATGCAGAAGGAAAAACAGCGACAGGAGATGAGGACAAGGCTGAGGTACTTAATGCCTTCTTTGCCTCAGTCTTTCATTGTAAACAAAGCTGTTCCCTCTATGTACAAACCCTGGAACTAGAGGAGCAATACGAGGCTCCCATGGTCCAAGAGGAGGAGGTTAGAGACTTGCTTGCCCAGCTAAACACCCACAGGTCCGTGGGACTGGATGGGATTCACCCTAGGGTATTAAAGGAGCTGGTGGATGTGTTGGCCAAACCCCTTTCCATTATCTTCCAGCAGTCCTGGAAGACTGGGGAAGTTCCACTGGACTGGAGGCTGGCTGATGTTGTCCTCATCTACAAGAAGGGTTGCACGGAGGATCCAGGGAACTACAGACCAGTCAGTCTGACCTCAGTGCCAGGGAAAGTCATGGAACTGGTGATCTTGAGTGCCATCATGAAGCACATGCAAGAGAACCAGGTGATCAGGCCCAGTCAACATGGGTTCACAAAAGGCAGGTCTTGCCAAACTAACCTGATTGCCTTCTATGACAAAGTGATTCGGCTGCTGGATGAGGGAAAGGCTGTGGACGTGGTCTTCCTGGACTTCAGCAAAGCCTTTGAAACAGTTTCTCACAGCATTCTGCTACGGAAACTGTCAGCCTCTGGTCTGGACAGGTGCACACTCTCCTGGGTGGGAAACTGGTTGGCTGACCAGGCCGAGAGAGTGGTGGTAAATGGAGTTAAGTCCAGCTGGAGGCCAGTGACAAGTGGTGTTCCGCAGGGCTCAGTGCTAGGTCCAGACTTGTTAAATGTCTTCATCAATGACCTGGATGAAGGCATCGAGTGCTCCCTTAGCAAGTTTGCAGAAGACACTAAGCTGGGTGGAAGTGTCAATCTGCTGGAGGGTAGGGAGGCTCTGCAAAGGGATCTGAACAGGCTGGACCACCTGGCTGGGCAGTGTCCAATGGCATGAGGTTTAACACGGCCAAATGCTGTGCACTTGGGGCACAACAACCCTATGCAGAGCTACAGACTAGGAGAAGTCTGTCTAGAAAGCTGCCTGGAGGAGAAGGACCTGGGGGTGTTGGTTGACAGCTGACTGAACATGAACCAGTAGTGTACCCAGGTGGTCAAGAAGGCCAATGGCATCTTGGTCTGTATCAGAAGCAGCATGACCGGCAGGTCCAGGGAGGTTATTCTCCCTCTGTACTTGGTGCTGGTGAGACTGCACCTCAAACACAGTGTTCAGTTCTGGGTCCCTCACTACAAGAAGGATGCTGAGGCTCTGGAGCATGTCCAAAGAAGAGCAAGGAAGCTGGAGATCAGGCCCTGTGAGAAGCAGCTAAGAGAGCTGGGGGTTGTTTATCCTAGAGAAGAGGAGGCTGATGGGAGATCTTAGTGCTGTCTACAACTTCCTGAAAGGGGGTTGTGGAGAGGAGGGAGCTGGCTTCTTCCCCTAAGTGACAGGGGACAAGACAAGAGGGAATAGCCTCAAGCTCTGCCAGGGAATGTACAGGCTGGACATTAGGAATGTGCAGGCTGGACATTAGGAAAAAAAATTTCACAGCAAGGGTCACTGGGCTCTGTAACAGGCTGCCCAGGGAGGTGATTGAGTCACCTTCCTTAGAGGTATTTTAAAGACGGGTGGATGAGGTGCTGAGGGATATGGTTTAGTGATTGATATGAATGGTTGGACTAGAAGATCCTATGGGTCTTTTCCAACCTGGTGATTCTATGATTTTGGAGAACAGGCTCTGTATTATTCTTGCAAAATGTAGAGACTTCTATGCAAATTTTAAGTTTATATGAAACTTAAGGAAATCACTAAGAATAATTTTCTGTTTCAAGATATGTAAACTTGTAACATCCTGCATGTAAGCAGATTGTAGAAGCAATGTGAAAATTCTATGCAAGCTTATTTTAGTATTTAATACCCAAGGAAACTATGAAGTAGTAATATGGAAAAGCACTAGTATATGAAAAAATGAGCCTCATGTACGTAGGAAAGGTACATGACTCAGACACGGGATTGTGTGGCAAAAAAAGCATGGCTTAAGAATGAAAAAAGCCTCTGTTGTTAATGCTGGCCTGAAGATGTAGTATTGTGTCCACTGCTGCTTCTGCCTTGTGGAGTTAGCCAGGTCCCAGTTCCTGGCTTCTCAGCAGCTGACATATGTCAGTTCCTGAACATCTGACTTGAGACTGCAAAAACAGCAATTGAAAATGGTGGGGGCTGGTTCTGAATGTATGGAGTGTAATGCTTTAGACTTCTCATAGGGCACTGAACATTTGTAGTTATTTTGATTCTTAAATTCTCAGCATGCCAAGTCCCAGCTTAAAAAATGGAAGACTCCTCCCTCTTGAAAAAATTTGAGTTAACTAAATAGAAATACAGTGCTAAGCTTCAGGATATTTCTTTTTAAAAAGTCTATTTCTAAGAATCCTGTCAGGAATTTGAGGATTTTGTTTTCATTATATTTGGAAAGCAGGAGATCCCACACTGGAGAATAAGCATGAAACAACATATCAAATAGTTGCTCATTAAGGGTAGAGCTTCTCTTTCATGCCATGAATGAGGCACAGAAGCAAGGGAAAAGGTGTATACCTAAAGTTTTCATTGTAGTTTATAAGCATATGCATGCTGAATAGATTCTGTACAGGTGGCTTTGGAGTTCTTGAATGTAGCTTTATTACTACATTATTGTGGTTTTATATGGAGCATACAGTTAAGTCTTTCATTGCACTCCAGCAACAAGGAAATGCCTATTCAGTCTCACAGTCTTCAAATGATTCCAAGAAGTTGTATATATTGGAAAAAAAGAATGAAAAATCTGACAAGTACTTTTTCAACTTTATATTGACATATGTATAGGAAATAGTTGTTTGAATGGTGTAACTGTAAAATATTATTAGTTTATTTACATAACAAGAAAAGCTGAAAATTCCCTAAAATATCCCCACACAAGAATTAAAACATCTGCTTTTATCTTGTGCTTATTTTCAAAGGAAAGTATGTAAAATACTTATGTTTTAAGCAGAATTAAAAATAGTAACTTGTCTAAAGCAAACTTACCTCCAACATTAAAGCCCTTACTTTTTCTGAAAATAAATTGCTTTTATTTTAAAGTTTGGGGTTTTTTTAATGGAATGTTTTTCATACTTTTTTTTCCTCTTAATGACAAAGCAAAAGGAGATAATAGGGTTTTCTTTCTACAGACCATGGAAGACCTTACACAAAGTTCCAGAAAGCAGAAGGAGGACTGAAAATCTGAAGCTTGCTTTTTATGTTTGCCAACATATTTCAGGTTATGAAAGATTAAGTAGGTGGTAATTAAAGATTAAATGACAGGTAGTTAAAAAAAAAGGTCATTCAGGACCACATTAGCCTAGAATTAGACCATGGAGTGCTCAAACAGGGGTAGGGACAGAGGTCTGGAGTTCTCCAGGACAGGTAGAGCAACTCAGGGCTCTGTCTCGGAAAGGATCCATTTTTAGCCTCAGGCACACAGCAGGAACTTGGGGAGAAGCTGTTTGAGGTGGCCACTATACTCCAGATACAGCCTTCCTTATGTAGAGTAGAGGGCAACAATTGCTCCCTGTTGAGACTTAGGGTGAGTGGCGTCTGTGTGGTTTGTTTGCCCTGCAAGAAGGAGAAAATCTCTGGGAGGAAAATCCAGAGCTGCTTACAGATTTCATGGCTGGGACCAGGGGAGCCCAGAGGGCTGGTCAGTGGTGTTGGACTGTGGGGAGAGCCCCTAGCACTCTGTTCTGCAGCCTCAAAGGGAGGCTTGAGGTGTTACCAGATGAATCTCCTTGTCATTTTTGCCTGGACATGTGTGCCACAGCCAGCAAGACCTAGTGGGCCCCTGGGAAGTCATAGCTGAGTTCTCAGTGAGTGGTATGAAAAGCACAAGGCAAAAGATGTGGGGAATGGAATTGATAGTACCATTGCAATACCCAGGGATGTGATCTCTGGTGTGAATACTATGAAGGCGTCTGCTGGGGCTGGAGATGGCCCACTGTGATGGCCTTTGGGTAAGTGGTCTGTATCAACCCCAAGTGATGAAAGGTGGCCATGCAGCCCTTGCTGCTTACGTGGCAACTGCATCTTGTCCAGCTGTCTTGTGCTTTCCCTCTGTCTGAGTGTGTCTGTGAGGTTAGGAGGGTACAGCAAGGCTTTAGCTTGTTGCTGGGGTTGTGCTGCTGACAGCAGCCCTCAATGCCCATTCTCTGAGCTGTCGTAGGGTTTGCCTCAGCCCTGCCAGGTGCAGGCAGCCAAGTGTCCCAGGATGCACACTTGCAACAGTAAAGGTGAGCTATGCAGGGACACCTCATGCAGTGGCGGCCATGGGCTGGGCACCAAGGCTCAGGGAGCTGCTCACAACACAGCCAGGCCTTGGCCTTTTCCTGGGGGGAACATGAACAGTAACCTGGAGAGATTCCTTGCAACCTCCCTGGGCCAGCAAATGACTATGCCCTCCCACTCTTTTGCAGTGAGATACCTGTCACCGCAGCACTCTTGAGGGAGAACACCTCCTCATTCCTAGCTCTGTCCAGCCCCTCTCAGTGCACTGTGAACATGGACATGCCCTATTTACGTTGACACCTGAGGGAACAATGTCTATGTAATGCCACGCCTCCACTGGCTCTGTTTCAGCTGTATCCTGCACTGGGTTGAGAACAAATCTTTCTGTTCCCTCTGCAAGAAGTGTGTCAGCACCATTGTGCACTCAGTGCAAGCAGATGACAAGTTCTCAGAGGTTGTCATCACACTCACCATGGAGCCATCAGTCAGTACCTGACATGGAAATTTTGGGGATGCTTGGATGCCCACATCCCCCATTGTCCCACAGTCTCCCACCCTGCACAGTAGTTGCCATGGGCTGCTGTGGACAACCTGCAGCCCAACTTCTGAGCATCCCTGTTCTAGGACCACCCAGAGATCCTTCAGGCTGTGCTACCATGGCTACACTTGGAGCTGGAGATGCTCTTCGGGGCCAAGCACTGGGAGATGGCTGTGGAGAAGAATGGCATCATGTTCAGCCTGTACTCCTTCAAGCTGAGCCAGGAGGCCCTCGTTTGGGTGCTGCATGACTTGCCTGCAAGACTACACAGGCTTTATCTCCTGGCTCATCAACTTCATTGGGTTTTGCTGCAGGGAGGAGGTCTGCTGATGGCCAAACCTGGAGGACTCCTGTGCTGCCCCAGGGCAGGAAGGCTGCATGGCAGCTGCCCTCCAGCCTCACCGGCAGTGCTCCCATCTCCACTCCGACCCTCTCCAGCAGCCTTCCTGGTTGCACCACAGAGGAGCTCCCCAACTCACTGGTCAATGTCTGTGGGAAGATTTTACAGAGAACAAGGCCTGGATACTGTGAGACTGCTTGATACTGAACAACTCTAACGAGACCTTGAAGCAGAGAGCTGAAAGATAAACACAGGCCAGCTGGGAGGAACCCAGCAGCTAGTTCGGTGGGAACGAGTACCACCTGAAAGGAAAACCATGGACATGAACTGTCAACATAGCTAACTTTAGTATAACTTGGTTTCTTGGCATGCACGGTAGCTTAGCCAATAATATGTTGGTAATAGCCTTATGGACAGCTACCTTTAGCCAATAGTACACTGTAGTCACTCTCGTGGGCTCACAGTTATGTAACCGAATGGGGTATATAGAGAGACAGCTAAGTTGAATAAAGGTGCTTGCTGACTGATCAGATTGATATCTGCATCTGCGTTACTACAAATGTCCTTTTGGGTGATATATGTGAGGAGCTCCAGAGTGAGCTGGGGGTGACTGCTGCAGGTCCTTTCTCTCCCAGCTCTGACTGAGACTGCTTTCAAGGGGATCACTGACACCACCTGAAGAGGAGGGCTGGCAGCCCCCACGACTTTTCACTGCAATGCCCCACTGCCACCCCACCAGTGTCACTAGGAAGGCAACCCAAGAGCTGGCAAAAGTAAAGCCAGGCTAGCAACGAGGGCACATGTCAGTTCCCAACAGGGCTCAGAGGCTTTCAGCAGGAATTTAATTATTTAAGAAGAAAATAAAACTATGAAAACTACAGGTTGAGCCTTAGTCTGTCATCACCAGCAATGCAGTGATGTTGCTGCTGGAGAGGCTGAAGGTGGACATGCAGGGGAGGACAAAGATGGCTCCAGAGCATTAGCTGGTGCTGCTGCAGCTCTGATGCTCAGGCAAGAGTAGGTGTGGAGGTCTGGACTCCTCCTGGACTGGCAGAGCAACTCAGGACCCTAACTTGGAAGGGAGTCCTCTTTGGCAGATGGATCCTGTCTCAGTTCCCCAGCATTCCTCCCCACCTTCCCCAGCATCCCTCCCCATTGCATACTCTCTGATGACTTCCCCCAACTGAGATTCTAGCTGCTGTGTATGAACCCTGCAGAAAATGGTGCACAGCTCTGGGGACCCCTTGCTCTTCTCCTACAACAGTCCCCTTCTGCAGACAAACTGACTACACAAGATGAGAGGAAGGATAGAAGCTGGCTGTTGAATTTGACACCAAATTGCTGCTGCTGGACATCAAAGAAAGAGCCGGGTCCCAATGCCAGGGCCACAGGTGATCCTGCATGCCTCAGGCACACACCAGGAACCTGGAGAGAGGCTGAACGGGATGAGGCTCTGCAGGCAGGCAGGCAGAAAGCAGCAAAAGCAGGTCACAGTCCAGTGCTCTGGGAGAATAAGCCAGCTGCAAGACGTGATCTCTCCCTGGAGACCACACAATGCATGAGAACAGCTACCTTCAGGTGCGTCTCATAGGGTCTCTCTGCACTCATGAGGCTCAGGAAGGATCCATATTTATTCTCTTGCAACCTGCTTCTGCAGCTGGACTTTACAACTTAACCTCTCAGTTGTGTGGGAAAGATTGTTATTCCCAGGCAACTACCAAATGATGGCAGAATTCAACCTGAATTGCTTTTATGGATTTACACCACCTTTCTGCTGTTAGATCTAAGCAGTGCACTGAACATGTATGGTTTTTTTGCCTGCCAAAATTGCTTTTGAAAACACAACAGAACAGGCTAACAGTCAGATTGAAACTACAGACATAATGCCAGAGGCACAAAAATCACAAGGCACCTTGTAAATTACTTTTAATACAGCTGTTGCCTAATAGATTTCTGGATAGGGGAAACAAAATTTTTAGGCCATCTAACCTGTTTGTAATAGCTCCCAAATATACTGAGGCTCTTTTCATTACAACATCTGTTCCAGCTTCTCCTACAACATACTGTCTAGAGCTTTTTTGCTGTCCTTCAGGTAGTAAGCAGTGCTTTAGTTCAATAGAACTTTTCCCTCTGCAGATTGTTAGGGTCCGAACAATGCTAAGAGAATGAGACAAGAGTTGCTAGCAATGTAAATGTTTATTAAATGATTGAATACGCATCAGAAATCAAAAAAGCTGGCTAGCCAGGAGTCCCTGCAGACAAAGGGAGGGGATACCAAGTCGGCATTCTGTGGGATATTTATAATCACACAGACACATGCAATTACCATAAAGACTTTAACAAGCCAGATGATAAATAGACATAGTTGTCTTAGTTCAGTGACCTTCAAGTCCAGGGGCCCACAACATCCTGAACAGTCTCCAATTGCTCACAAATCTTCCTATTTTTCTTATCCCTGCAGGTGGTTAACTGGTTAAATGTATATTTTTGCTTGGGACCCTAAGGTGGAATGTGGTCCTAGCACAGATATTTCTCATTACCTGTTTGCATAAACTAGAATGTTTGATAACTTTGCTACCTAAGCACCATTAATGTATGATAGGGTGAAAACCCATTCAATGCATCACAGAATAATTGAGACTGGAAAAGATTTGTGGACATTTCTAACCCAATTTCTTCCTCAAAGCAGGGTTAAATTCAAAATTGCATCAGTTCACTTAGGGCTTCATCTGCTTTGGAAACTCTCCAAAGAGAAAGACTCCACTGCTTTTCTCAGTATGTGCTTGCAGCATTTAACCTCACAGTGAAAAGTCGTTCTTCCTATGGAAAATCAGAATCACAAATCTTTCCATCTTTAGCAGGTGAGTGCTGTCAGTTCATCAATTTTTAACTGAAAATTTTTGATTGAAAGGTAAAAACCCTAGAAAATATAGTATAAGAGAAATTAAGGATATATAAGAAAAGCAGTTCAACAAATTTAATTCTGTTTGGGATTTGGGTTTGGTTATTTTTTTGTGGATATTACAGGCTCAGCAATGAAGCAGTCTTTATATAGTTCTACGTCTCATTCCTGGTGAATTGAGAAAAAAAACAATACAGATATAAGATTATACATGTCTGCATATCTCACTTAGAATGACCACAAAGGAAGACCTTGCATGATTAGGAATTAAATGTGGTAATTAGTTATCATCTCCATCTCTACTAGAAGTTGCGTGTTCTTAAGCACTTAGGTTATTTTCCTGTGTCTGATCATAGATGATATTATCGTCTATGCTGATTGCTACACAGATACTATCTTTACATCTAGGAAGGATGAAAGGAACCTTGTGTCTGCCATAGAAACCTGCAGATGACCCTTTTGTTAATGGGCTAAATGTATGCGAAAGAATTTGCAGCCTGCTTTCAGATGACTTAAGGGGGAAGCCTGGGATTTGAGTCTAAAGAAACCATTCAGGAAAAATGTATCTTAATGGCAATTTTGCCAGGTAAAAATGTTGGATTGAGAAGCTGAAACTCTAACGCAGTTTTCAACAGGATACTGAAGGAACTAGACTTCACAGAACAGGCTTCATTAACAGTAATATCTCTAGTGAATTTAATTCTGCAACGCCTTTTCTACCCTTCATTAACCCAAAGAGGAGAGATGAGTTTTCAGTGGTTTCTGTGGCTGTTTTCCTCCCAAAACACAGAACAAAATGACTTTTCTTTCCCAAATGCTTGACTCCTTTCTTCTGTCACAGAAGCATTCTTTAAATCCATTCATTCTGTAGTTCATGTTGGCTAATGAGGTATAATTGGGCTAGCATTTCCTAATGCATACAGGATATATCAGGTTTTTTTAAAACGTTATTTGCAGCCTAATACCACAAGCTATCTTTCTACAGTGCTACACACATGAGAACACCCTATTTTGTGTGAATGCTAATTTTCTAAGAGACATATGGCAATAATCATAGCACATGCTTGATTTTTGTTATTGTGCTAGTGGTAATACAGTAAAATCCTTGTGTATGGGGAAGCTGTCCTTGTTTTTCACCTTGTTGACACCACCTTTGCTATGACTTGATAATACTAGAAGGCCATCTGAACCAGCTGGACCTGCTTTAGGATAAATATTTCATTAAATTGACCTTTGCTTTGGTTTTTTTTCCCTCAAATTTAAAAGAAGAGTCTCCAAATTCCTATGCATATGCAATATACCCACAAGATTCTTGTCAAAAGGATTTTTTGAGGGATGGGTTTCTTCAACTGTTTCAATATCAAAGTTACACAAGGAGGGAAGTGAAATCATTGTGAAAGAAAGCAGTGCTGAGTTAGAGAGAAAGGTCCTAGAAAGAAAAGACAGTACAAACACGTACTGCAAAATGCCACTAGCTCCTTTGTTGTCAAAGGAAAATACCTGGCAATACCCAGGTATTTTTCTTTGCTTTCTGCTTATAACAAATGATTAAAGAAGCAAAGAAAAACTATAAGAAGCATGATCAGCAAATCACATAACAGTTAATTCAAACCCTAGAGAACAAAAGTTTTTGTCCCTTTTTTAGGCTGATAGGTTCAGTGTTTATTGATCTGTATGAAAAACAATAAGAAACATGACTTTTATTACTCCATATTGTCTTTGGTTTCTCTTTTCAACTCTTATTTCTTTCTTTGTTCAAGATATCATGACTTTGAGTCACTTTGTGATGTGTGGAGCAGCATGATTCTGAGCTGGCTGGCAGTAGTTCATAAATGGTTCTCTCTAAATGAAATAAAATTTAACTCTCCTGGCTTGGGTGTTCCTCATGTGCGATAAGTAGAAAACCTATGGATAAGGGGCTGTGCTTCTCGTGGCATACCCACCCCCACAGTCATACAATCCAGTACACAGAGTGGACTCCTTCTGGGGAAGTATTACAGGGCGTCTTTGGTTTGGGTCTGTGGGTTTTTTTTGTTAGCAAGGGTCATGATTTCCATCTTTCCTAATCAGCTGTATCATTGCCCATCTTCCACTTCTCACTCATTTGCTTTCTATACCTTCTCCCTTTACAGCATCTGGACTCTCTCTGCCAGCAAGGTAGCTGTCCTCCGCATGCCTCACTTCCCAGACTGCACCATGGCAAATTGAGGGTCTTTGAAATAAGTTCTTTGTTACTTAGAATCATAGAATCATAGAACCACTAGGTTGGAAGAGACCCACCAGAACATGGAGTCCAACCATTCCTATCAAACTTCCTGTAGTTACCCTGAATTCTGGGTAAGGCCTGCCTAACAATGAACTTTTAAATCTCTAATTAATGAAGCAACTAATTTGTGTGGTTATTGGTGCAATATCAGGTGTCTTTTCTGTTGGAAAAAAAAGTTTATATCTGGCAGATCTCAAGAGTAATTACTTTAGCAGGTAGGAATATGATGGGTTATATAATAACAGGTCTGTTTTTCCCTCCCACTGCCTAGTAGTGGACTAATCCTTCCTATGTGGTAGTTATCAGTTCCTCCAAAGACTTGTTGCTGGAAGCCAAATGGTGCTCTTTACTGCCAGCAATCCTGCCTTTTGGTGTCGGTAGCAGAACTTGCAAGAGGACAAAATATAGCAATTTCAGGTCCTAAATTTGTAAATCAGCACAAATATTTTAAAACTATGGTAGAAGCTGAAAACTAGAAGTGAGGCAAACTGGGAATTACTGAGAAAGGGAAGTTGGTTTCTGACTGCAGTATGTGTATAGTAGTTTCAGCCAGAAAGATATCTAAACTGGAAAGATTGAAGAAGTGGAAACAGAGGTTCTCTGGAAATAACAAAGGTCTGACATCTTTCTCTGGTAAAAGACAGTGCTGTTCTGATTTCTAGTTTTCTACTGTGACTTTTTTTTTTTTTTTTAAAGAAGATTCTGACCCTTTTGGGTGTTTAAACTCTGAGTTTCATTTTGGTTTTCAAAACCACTGACTAAAAGGTAGATAGTTTCTCACTCAGTAAGAACTATGAGAGCCTGGCATCTGAATAAGGGCCATTCCCAGAAGGAAGAATATTCCCTCACAGAAAATATTCATTTTTCTTGCACCTAGAATTACCATCTTGCTGAATGAGAAGTAACTAAAGGTATTTCTCCTGGCATCCTCTCTGCCATGCTCTTTGGGTGAAAGTGACGGTGCATTGCCTTGCTCGCAGCTTAATGAGAGCTGCACTGAAGGGGACCCTGCTTGGCTCCATGTAGCCCAACCAAGGTGGAGGAAACTTCTGTCTCCCTCCTCCTTTCAGCCTAAGGCCTTAGGGATAGCTTTGGTTCAGGAAAAGGATATGGATGTTCTTACAGAGATAGCAGAACCCACCCTTTTATTGCTGAGTAAGTGAGGGATCCCCACACTGATCTTTTAAAACAGACATAAGCATTTAGCAGACAAGGTTAGTGATGTATCCTTAGCTCATGCAAGTTTTGCTAATGTGGATGGTCTAAAAGAGTTGCATCACCTTTATTTGTGCCCCTATATGCAAAGGAATGGAAAACATCTTCTCCAAACAAGAATAAAAGGGTACTAGATTTGTTACAAGATACATTAGGAATTGATTGGTCTAAGTTCTGGAGCGAAATCCATTCCTAATTTAATTTCATTGTTATTTCTTTGAATTATGGCAGATGCAAGATAATTCTGTAGAGATTAAATGTTTTCCCAAAGATCTGCAAAAGTTTCCAGGGTTTTGGGAGAAGTGCCTTACTACTGCATACATTAAAATATCTGAAGGTCAAATTCTGAGAATGCATGTTTAATCAAAACAAAGCCAAAACTGGGACCATCTATTTTTCTCATTGTTTTAAAACTGGTGGCAGACAAATAGGGATGAAAAAGTTAAATTACGAGATGCATTTTTCTCCATTTGGGCATATAAGTTTCAGCACAAGGCTGTATGTCTGTGAGCAGTGACCTGTCTAAAAGGAAGAGTCACGCCAAGCATAAATCAGACAATTCTTTTTGCAAAATTGCTATAAAAATAAAATTACATATTAGTAATAAATCCACAATCATTTATTCCTTTGCTTGAGAAAGTAAAACTCGTTCTGAAATGTTAAACTGATTTTTAGTTTTGGCTTGTAGAGCAAGTCGCTTCTCACTAAACATGAAATGTTATAAGCTGAATCTACTGAAATCAGTGGGAAGCTTTCCTGAGTTAACTGTGTAACAGTTTCCTTCATAACACTTGCTACTTTTTTTTGCTTCACTTTTATTCTGTATGTGTTGGAATAGAAAGAGAAACTGGGAGAACTGTTAGGTGGCACAATATGGTTACTGTTAGTTTTTAAATGCTCTACCTTCTTGTTGAAACACAAATTTTGTTTTAGATGCCTCATATAAAACACTATAATATTTTACATCCATTTTAGATTTAGATATTAACAGTAGTACATATTCGTATCTTTCAAATCATAATATATAGTTTCTATTAGCAGAGGGTCATAGGTGATTGTATTTTAAAGAAATATTTGGGGTTTTTACACAGAAAAGTACACCTTGGTGTCCCACAGAAATTTAAAATTAGTTGATACTATATTTACAGGCAGAGAAACTGTCCCCAGCAGATCTTGGAAATAAGTTTCCTGACTCAACATTTTGTTAAAACCAAAATGTATAACTTTTTCCACTTTTGGATATTGTTAGTTTCTGAACTGATGTTCTGAAATCATTATCAGAGAGTCTTGTGATAACTGATTATTTAGGGCAGGAGATGAAGAAATGCTATACTCTCTGGAAAAAATCTTTACTGAGTGAAAGGAGTTGGAATGAATTTTTAGTTCTGATGCAGTATATGAAAAGTTAGCTGAGCAGTTCTTCTTATGTATTTCTCATAAAATAACATCATTTCTCTCACCCTTCAGCTGGGACAATAACTTTGCAGACCAGTGGGAGCAGCTTAAATGTACAATATTTAGTTACGTATTACTGAAATGAATACAGGGACAACCCCTCTTGTTAAGCTTTACTGTCTGCTTAATGGTTATTTCTGATGGTTGGGCTTTGCTTTTTATTTTTTTTCTGCTTCATCAGTTTTTATTTTTCATAAGGCACACGAATGGTTGTTCTGTCCTGTCAACTGAGGAGCAGGCTTCCTTGTCTCAGCTGTGAAATGGTAAACTAGGGACAGAAGGTTTCTTGTAGATTTGACAATATCACTGCATTGAGTGTGATTTCCTGTTGGCTAATCTTCTCCCCAGGAATGGGAACCTTTCTGGTGTGCCTGCAAAGGCAGCATACTGATGAGTGGTGGGAGTCTGAGCACTGGGTCACTGGTGGGGAATAGCAGCTGCTTTCAGCCAGCCTGGTAGCTCCAGCAGTTGTGAATAGGAAGGAGGTCTATCTTAGGGAGACAGCAAGACAAAGTCTGTTGATTCAGAGAGATTCTACATAAAAGGTGGAAGAGCCAAAGGGAATTGCTCAGATTTTCCTGGGTACTGACTGGCAAGACATGGAACACATCCCAGCATCCTTGAACCCTACTTTCACATCCTCTGTGGCTGATCTGAGCATATGCCTGTGCTCTGGAGTGAGGTGATGTGCCAAGGCATTCATACTGGCCTCACATGCATGCAGCCATGACACAGTCAGACAGGGACTCAAAGTCACTCCTCTTATGGCAAGAAGGAAAAATAAATTAAATATAAGATAAACACAGACCAGTGAGGCTGAAGACAAATCAGTCTTCAGGATATGGTTTTGTAAAGGGACCATGAAGTACACAGTAAACCCAGGTGGATATGGTTTTGTAAAGGGACCATGAAGTACACAGTAAACCCAGGTGGACCCCTCTGCACAAGTACATGATTTTTGTGCTTTACACACATCTAGTAGGTGCTTACAGCAAGCATATTTTGCTTTTTTACTCAGACTTTTTGCTTAGAATATTGGAAGTTTTATGATTAATATTATTTAAGTATGCAAAAGAAATGAGTTAAAGGTTAGATGGAAATAAGCTCATTTCCCCTTTCATAAGTACACATTGTGTTCCTGCTCTCTTGTGCTTTCTCTCCCTCTCTTCTTTTTTTCTGTTCACATCATTCCAGACAGTTCTTGTGCTCACATCTTTCTTTAACAGGACTTTTTTATTCTTTACAAAATTGAGACTTATAAAAGAAATAAATTTTGCTATTGCTCTCTTGGGTGGCAGCTATGTTAAACTGTAATCATGGGAGTTGAAACAGGTTTCCTCTCACAATAACATTTATGTTCATTTCCTGACACTCTTTTCTAATAACATGAGTGTCTTCAGCTGACCAAGGGGAAAAAATCCCCTCTGCTGAGCACTTCTAAAGGTAAAATAATAGTTGTGTGGTATAGAATAGTTCCTCTATATTGCAGTAGTTTTTAAAGTTTTGTTGCAATGGGTAAAGATCCACTAGATCTCTAATTTCCAAGATAATATTTCTATTTTCCTCTTTTTCTCCTATGTCTGAAGTTTCTCCTGCTACAGAGACATCTTTCTGCATTGATGATTAATTAATCCACGCTTTCTCAAATACCTTATCTGCTTCTCTTTGTATTTTTCCTCAAGGTTGAGCACAGAAGAGTGTTTCAAAACATCTGAGAAAGAGGCAAATAAAGCTTGTAGTTTCATGAGGATAGAAAAATAGGAGACTTTCAGCTCATTGTGGCACTTCATCTGACCTCTGTGAGCAAGAGCAAAGTGGGTATTTTTGTTTTTCACCTTTTTTGCTTGTAAAAGTTATTGGAGTACTTAAACAGTAGTCTCTATATCTCTTTTCTGTGTCCAGACCCTTTGATAAGATATTTGCCTAAATATTAGTCTGCTTTTAATCAGTGATACATAAATAAATGTAATACTCTTACTTTGGAGAATAGATTCTAGAGATTGATACTTCAGTGGTTGAGATAAAAGGATGTCTTTTCCTTTTTTTTGTTTTTAGTTTGTGACATCCCATGCATGAATGACATCTACAGAGCAGTCAAGATATTACAAATATTATTGAAAACAGGAAGGAATGAGCTCTATTCACTTTCTTTTTCTTTTCAGAAGATGTTGCTATGGAAAGCAATGCATGCTTTAAATAAGTGTCAAAAGCCACACAGAAAACTCTTCTCTTGAGGTTAGTATATATAACTAATAAATTGTCTTTTTTTAGATATGAGAGAGACTTCTAAGCCCTTCAGAAAAGCCTGCATAGATGTATACAATCACCAAACAATCCCATGTTGTGTTCTCATCCTTTGTGTCAGCCCTGCAGCTAGCACATTGCCTTGTGTCCTTCAATGAGGACTAAAAGCACTGTGAGCCCTTCTTATTACAACCTTCCCTTTAACAAAGGGCCAAGTCTGTATCGGGTCCTAAGAAAGAAAGAAAATATCATTAAAAGGTTTGTGGTTTTTTCCCTGGGGGATCAGGGTAATGAAAATTATAATGTGCAGGATGCAATGTGTGGGGAAACTTCTTAGGGAAGGAGCTGCCAATGGGAAGAACATCTATAAGGGGCTCTGTACTATCTCATCCTCACTGTGTCTCTGTTATTATACACCAAAGAGTATGTTTGGCAGAATGCTATCACAGACCTTTGCTGAAGGTAATCCTTAGAGGCAGCATAACAGATCCGGTCAGAGGATACCCGACCCAGCTGGTGAATTCTTGTACAATTGACTCACAGCTGCTATTGTCTCCCCTTTCTTCATGTCCACAGGTCCATGGGAAGTTAACTGTGATTAGCAGAGTTATTCACAGTAAAGTAGGAACACAGGCCTTGTAGATGCAGTTTATAGGTAAATTCTCCATTGGTATTAAACTAAAAGAAAACCATCAGAAAAGAAAAGGAGTAACTTCAAGGCTGAAGAGGAGACCATCTGTCCAGTCGGGAGTCTCTTCTTCACTTTTGATAATTGATTTATTTCTTGCTCCAAGACAGATATAAGCCTAGAAGAGGGGTTTTGTAATGCCCCAGACCAGAGTCAGGAGGGTTTTGCTTGGAATCCTTGAGATGAGATAAAGACACAAACAAGGGTAAGTGCTGTAAACCAAAAAAGGCTTTCTTTATTGCAAAAGGCAGTAGGTGAAAGGCAAGATAAGATGAACCGCAACAAGGAAATGAGGAGAAAAGGCAGAAAGTTAAGCAAGAGTTCAGGATAGGATTGCAAGTGAAGTCACCACCATAGGTCCATAGCGTCTTCAGGGGTCGGAGTCTCAGAAGTCCTGCAAAGAGTCAAGGGTCCCACAAAAAGCTATTGGTGGGCAGAGGGCAAGCGCGTGGGCTTCTCAGGTGATTTTTATAGCTTTCTTTAGTTCCTCCACATCTACACATGCTCACTGCTGTCTGGTCTCAAATCTGCATGTGATGACCAAGTGGTCCCTCCACTTTCTTCTGTGGAGTGCTGATTCACTGACTTTTGTGGGTTTGGTAGCTTCCTATATGTCTGCTTGGTAACAGCAGCAGTCTTTGAGACAATGATGTTTTAATCTGGTTTTTCGCAGATTTAAAATAGATATTGGTCAGATATTTCTTGCTTAGCCTAGGGAGAGCATAGTTTAAAGTGAGTATTTGAAACATAGAGCAGGTACAGAGAAAGCAGAGAGGTAGCTGCAGCTAGCAAGAATTAATTTTGGGCTGATGCTTTTAGAAACAGAAGGATGAAATACCACCACTGAAATTGCAAGGGTATATGTGGTAGTAAAGGTGTTGAAGGAAAGCATCAGAACCATGGAACTG
The DNA here is from genome assembly GCA_033558105.1 of Coccyzus lansbergi. Lineage (NCBI taxonomy): Eukaryota > Metazoa > Chordata > Aves > Cuculiformes > Coccyzidae > Coccyzus > Coccyzus lansbergi. The sequence goes on from JAUMJK010002015.1 coordinate 117,264, forward strand.
ATGCAGTGATATAAGAGGGAAGTAGAGAAAGGAAAATCATTCTGGTTAGAAAAAAAGGCTTTTTTTGGTGAATTTTGTTTCACCTACAAGCAGGAAAAAGTCTCCTCCACTGATGCCTGTGACAGTATTTGCCTACTGTAGAGCGTTCACTACTGTAGCCATTTACTTAAGCATAGCATTTACATGGATGATAAAACCTGACTTCAGCAGTCTTGAATGTCACATGTCTCATGTGTTACGCTGCCGAAAACCAATCATTGGCAGTGTATTGAAGGGCAATGACATGCTGGAGAAAAATTCCTGCCACTGGAAATCATGTGGCCTGGCTTCAACACTTTGTAAAGGTGCAGCTTACTATGAGGTCTTAGGAAAGATTCTCTACATGCATTTAATGTGTGTCAAGTTCTTCGGTATGACAAATCGTTTTTAACATCTCTGAACTTATATGAGATCTACAGAAGAAAAGCACTTGGAAAGCTTGATGCGTAACACTAACCAAAACCCTCCAGTCAGTCATCCACATGTCTCAATCCTAAATTTTATTTCCACCTAACCATCCTCAAGCTCTGTGTCAGCTTTGCCTGAGGCTGAATAGTCTCTGAAAGTCTGAGGAGATAGCAGTATAGCTACACCATGTTTGAATGTGAGACAAGAGGAAGGAAGAAGAGCTCTAAACAAGCAAAAATGAACAAATCAGTCCCAGGGATTTTGTGTGAACATCTGGTAGTGCCAAAGCCACATTAGGCCAAAGTCTGAATTTCTGATTCTAAGAAAGGACCTAATGAGTATAATAAGTACTACTGACTGTCTCAGTGAAAGGCTATGATTTAGCAAAAATGAACCTTTAAAGGCCATTGTTTCAGTAGTTCCAACCACAGCAATGTTTTTAATAATGATTTGCCTGATTTTTCATTAGAAGTCCACACACTTTGTTCTTGTCTGGATGGCTAATTAGTCTCCTTATTAAAAATATATGAAGTTAAATCTGTTGTCCATGGTTCCAAAATGCTTCTTGCTACTGTTTTAACTTTGGCCCTGACCTTACTAAGGCATAAGAACATGGTTAGTTCAATTACAATTACCCAAATAAAGGTAAGGATGTGCTTATAGGCTTACAAGAAGGTGACACGAATCTTTAATTAGTTATTCAATTGCTTGCCAATCTTTGATTGCTTAATGATAGATATCTAGATATCTATCATATGTACCTATGATACAAGAAAATGTCTGATTTTATCACAAAGTGACATAATTTTGTCTCCTTTCAAACTGCTGAAGTGAAGTCACATAAAGCCAACTTTATCTGATTTGGACTAAAAATGAGAAAGATTTTGTCAAAAAGCCCAAATCTGCCCTTGTATGCAAGCATGCCACCTGAGTTTATTTGAAGACCAATATCTATATCTAAAAGTACAATGCAACTTGCCTGCCTTGGGCTGAAATTCAATGCTGCTATGCCATGAATGAAGGAGTTATCAAAACATCAAAACAGAAATTATCTCTTTCCATCATCTTCCAGCAGTCCTGGAAGACTGGGGAAGTTCCACTGGACTGGAGGCTGGCTGATGTTTTCCTCATCTACAAGAAGGGTTGCAGGGAGGATCCAGGGAACTACAGACCAGTCAGTCTGACCTCAGTGCCAGGGAAAGTCATGGAACAGGTGATCTTGAGTGCTATCATGAAGCACGTGCAAGAGAACCAGGTGATCAGGCCCAGTCAACATGGGTTCACAAAAGGCAGGTCTTGCCAAACTGACCTGATCACCTTCTATGACAAAGTGACTTGACTGCTGGATGAGGGAAATGCTGTTGATGTGGTCTTCCTGGACTTTAGCAAAGCCTTTGACACAGTTTCTAACAGAATTCTGCTACGGAAACTGACCTAGACAGGCGCACACTTTCCTGGGTGGAAAAATGGTTGGATGACCAGAACATTTCTCCTACACGAGGTTGAATGAGCTGGCTCCGTTTAGCCTGGAGAAGAGAAAACTGAGAAGGGACCTTATAAATATGTAAAGGATGATGTCAAGAACATGGGATTAGTCTCTCTTCTCAACATTACCCACTGACAGTGGCAACAGGTACAAACTGGAACACAGGAAGTTTCACCTCAACGTGAAGAAAATCTTTTCTGTAAGGATGACAGAGCACTGAAATAGGCTGCCCAGGAAGGTTGTGGAGTCTCTGTCTCTGGAGATACACAAAACTCTCCTGGACACACTCTATGCAACCTGCTCTAAGTGAACCAGCTTCAGCAGCAGGGCTGGACTAAGTAGTCTCCAGGTTCCTTCCAGCCCCTATCATTCCGTGGTTTAATCTGAGTCTTTTGTTAGTAGCTGTTTTGTGGTACACACACACACAAGCACAGACAGAAACTCCTATAGTACTGGCAGCTACAGGGGCAGGTCCATGCCAGTTTTACTTCCCCCTGTTCCAAACCAGCCAGTTAAGGATGTTTGTTTGCATAGTGGATTGGTTTTATGGAGGAAAAAACAAAAACTCAGTCTTTCACAAAAGCTTTGTGATTATTTTTAATTTTTTTTTTAATTAGAAAGGAAAGTTTGTAACAAAAATTATTGCTAAAAGGTAACCTGCAACCCAAATAGGCAAATAGGTGAAGGACACAAACTTAGATAGAAAACAGGAATTTTTCACTGCTGCTAAAAGAAAAGTCCAATCTTACAACAGAACTGTTGTCTTCCTACTGACCCCTACCACGCCAAGAATCACTGTGATACTCAGCCTAACTTAAAGCTAACATAAGTGTCCCTGAGGCAAAGCACAAAGCACAGTCTGTAAGCTATACACTTAGCTTATAGTGTAATATAAGCTAAGTACAACATGGTACACATCATCTTATATTAGTAATGTATGTGTTTCCTTGAACAGTGTTAGAATACTGACTCTCAAAATCTTCCTCATTAGGCAGATACTGAAGTCTTTGTTCTATTGCTGAGCATTTTCATTCTATTTCAGGAGTGACTGAGGTGATTCAAGCAGTGTTTAGAAGATAAAACGCTTTAGTTCCTCATGTATGACAATATGATCATGTGCATAATTTGGTACTGAAGTGTTTTGTGACTTGCTCCTAGATTTCAAATACTCCTGTGTTTACAAATTGTTCTTCTTTTTTATATTATGTAGCTTCCATTTACTACATAAGGAGTAGACTCTGTGCAAGACAATGTATCCTCTTAGAGAGTTCTGGCTGAGAGAGGTGGTGGAATCTCCTTGGAGGTCCTCAGAAGTCTTCTGGACATGATCCTGGGCAACCTACTCTATGTGGCCCCACTTTGACCAAGTCAGTTGGACCAGATGACTTCTAAATGCCCTTCCCATCTTGTCCATTCTGTGATTATGTGAAATTGTAAGAGAAAACAAATTAGATCTTCTCTCCCTAAGAAGCATGTGATACATAGAAGCAAGAACAGACAAGAAGACAATGAAGAAAAAGGGTGAATGAAGTGTAGTTTCATTTCTCTTGTATTTAAAAAGGAATGTAACAGTTTATTGATGGTTGCTACACAAAGCCCAGGCAATTCTACAATGTGAATTTAGATTTCTTGAAGCATAGTGACAATAATCACCTTGACCCTGTTTTCCTGAGATGGAGATTTTGTTTTCTATCAAAGCAGAAGTTTTATCATTCTACTTATAGGTTTGGTTTCTTACCCAAATTTATCTCTGCTTATGTCACCAAGAAAACATTTGACCTCACATGATGCTGGTCTCCTTTACTAGCCATTGAAATTGAAATGAAATTCAGTTTTGCTATGAATATTAAAGAGTGGGAAAAGGACCCTTACTGGTTCTTTACAGGACCAGACTCAAGATTTAAAATAATGAACTATAACAACTTTTCATAGAAAGAAGTAGCTATGTATAAAGGGGATTAATGGAGCCCTAACTTTTAGTAATAGCTCTGCTTTAAGTGACCTTGAGTTCTTAATTTTTCATTCCTCCCAGTGCAATACCTTTAACTGAATCTGGACATTAAATAAGTGATCCATGTAAGGTAGTAATTTCTTTTGCAGGTGGTGAAGAATAACAAGGAGAGCAATAGTAGCTAAAGGAATGAGAACTACAACCTGGAAACCATGAAACACAGTATATGTGTAAACCTGATGAGAACAAATCCTTTAATCAGAAGTAGAGCATGAAAAATTCTGTTTGAAGCAGACACAAGGAAGCTATGTTTAAGCTCTTGCTCCCATTTTTTTCCCTGAAGCAGATTCGAAGAGGAAGAGGAGGGAATAACAAATAGTTCCACATGATGTCTGTTTTTTTTTTTAATTTACTTTTCTTCCAAGACCATCCCTGCTGAAATCAATTTCCCCTAATAGAACTGCCACTAACTACTGTTCTACATTAAGAAGCCAGGTGTTCTGCTTGGTCTGTTTTGAATAAATGGCAGAGAATTTCTAGAAAACAATTTTTTTGTTTCTACTTTGTCATATTTATTTGGTCTGTACTTGTTTCAAATTGATCCCTTGTCACTCTCAGCTCTTGTTGGCTTTAATTAGAATTTTAAAGTGACATTGTCTTCTAAGTCAAAGTTGATGTTTATAGCATTCAAATAACAGAGTCTTGAGCAAGAAACTGACAGATTCTTCTTGGCTGAAGAAACTACAGAATTTTTAAAATGGTTTTACAATAGAAACTGCAGTTTCTAGAAAACAACTTTGCATCAGGAAGCTTTCAGTTTGCCTGAGATACAGCATATTGATGTTTCACATAGGATCAGCTCAAGTGGCTTTATAGTGCTCTGGTTTGTTCAAAAAACCTCAAATATTTCTTTGCTATTAATTAAATCAGGATAGATGTCACTACTCTGGCAAGCAGTTGCCTGGAAATACCACTCTGTTCTCCTTCCCCTGACTAGCAGGCTGCTGCTGTCTGACTGTAGGGACCGCATGGGAGATGTAAAGCCCTTTGGGAACATCGAATAAACCACAACTCGTGTGGTTAGTCACATAACAGGTCTACTACTGTGAGCATCTGCATGAATCTCTGGGTGTGTAAGTGTCCCAATAAGAAAAGCAAGAATTAATCTATATTTTTCACCTCTGCAGAATTTACGTGTATTTACAGTGGGCCAAATATTGACATGGGCTTGCAGAATACACTGGAAACACAGGGCTAGTACAAGACATTGGAAGTTTAGCCAAGTGTGAAATCCTTTCTTTCTGCCTCTTTTACTAGGGATTTCTGAAAGACACAGTTGGAAGATGTCCTTAGACTTCTCTGAACAACTGGTAAGAGTTGTCTTACCACCCCTGCATCTAAACACGAACAGTATTTTTCTGGCAGTTCATGCAAAGAATAATTAGCTCAGTGGACTGACATCAAAAGAAAGAATGAGACTGAGAAGTTTGTGAGATTAGATAAGGATAGGGAGATCACTTACCAACTACAACAATATGCAAAACAGACCTGACTTGTGGAAAATTAATTTATTGCCAATTCACATCAGATCAGGATGATGAAAAGCAAAGGCAAAAACTAAAAATCCTTCCACTCTGCACCTGCAAACTCAACTTCAGTCCTTCAATCCTGACTCTTCTACTTCCTACCTCTGACCAGTGGGAGACAAGGAGGAACAGGGTTTACGGTTAGAACAGCATTTGTGGTCTCTTCCTAACAGTTCCTCTATGCTACTCATTCCTCCTCGTACTGCTCCCCAGCTCCATTGTAGGTTCCCTCCCATAGGATACACTCTTTCATGAACTGCTCCAACATGGGTCCTTTTCATGGGCTGCAGTTCTTCAAGAAGTGCTTTAGCATGGGTTCTTACCATGGGACACAGTCCTTCTGGAACAGACTGCACCAGTGTAGGTCTCAAATTGCTTCACAGGTCCTTCCAGAAAATCTGCTCCTCTGTGGTCTGCTCTCCACAGGCTGCAACTTCCTTCAAGGCATGTCCACCTGCTGTGCTGTGGGGTCCTCTGTGGGCTGCAGCTGGACATCTGCTCCACCATGGTCCTTCACAGCCTGCAGTGGGGTGACCTGCTTCTCCATGGTCTTCCCCACGGGCTGCAGGGGAACCTCTGCTCCAGCACATGGAACACCACCTCTCCTTCTTCTTCATTGACCTTGATGTCTGCAGGGCTGTTTCTCTCACATTTCTCTCTTTTTCTCTCACACTTTTCTCTCTTTTTTTTTATTAATGATTTCTCAGAGTGACCACCAGCTTGATTGATGGACTGCTTGCCTCTAGCCCATAGTGAGTCTTCTTTAGCAGTGGCTTGAACTGTCCCTGTATGGGACAGCCCTTGACTTCACCTTACAGAAACCAACCCTGCAGCTCCTCACTGTCAAGACTTGCCAATACATTTGTTAAAGAGGCTCAAAGCTCATAACCCTCCTTGAGCACAAAATCCCTCAACTAGGCACAAGATTTTCTCTTCAGACCTCAACAGTGCCAGTTTCCTGCTGCTCAGCTCATACTATCTTTGCTCCTCATGTAAAACTGCTGTAGCTCTTTCTGGTAGACCCTGGCTCTCCATGTCATGACTCATGTTGGATATCCATGAAGCTTTTGAGCTGTGACTAATTCTGTCACATTGCTTTATGCCAATCAGCAGCAGTGGCAAGGTGCAAACCCCATGTTTTGGGTGGTGTGCACAGATTAGATGGTGTGGGTTTGAGCTACCACAATGATGCAGGAATTCAATGAGTACTTAGCATTTTGAGATGGAAGAATTGGGTCAAGAAGCTGTGAGAGGGAGGGCTGCATCAGAAGAATTGTGACCAGCAAGTCAAGGGAGGCGATTCTCTCCCTCTCTGCTACTCTCCTGAGACCTCACCTGGAGAAGAGAAGAGAAGAGAAGAGAAGAGAAGAGAAGGGAAGGGAAGGGAAGGGAAGGGAAGGGAAGGGAAGGGAAGGGAAGGGAAGGGAAGGGAAGGGAAGGGAAGGGAAGGGAAGGAAGGGAAGGGAAGGGAAGGGAAGGGAAGGGAAGGGAAGGGAAGGGAAGGGAAGGGAAGGGAAGGGGAAGGGAAGGGAAGGGAAGGGAAGGGAAGGGAAGGGAAGGGAAGGGAAGGAAGGGAAGGGAAGGGAAGGGAAGGGAAGGGAAGGGAAGGGAAGGGAAGGAAGGGAAGGGAAGGGAAGGGAAGGGAAGGGAAGGGAAGGGAAGGGAAGCGGAAGGGAAGGGAAGGGAAGGGAAGGGAAGGAAGGGAAGGGAAGGGAAGGGAAGGGAAGGGAAGGGAAGGGAAGGGAAGGGAAGGGAAGGGAAGGAAGGGAAGGAAGGGAAGGGAAGAGAAGGGAAGAGAAGAGAAGAGAAGAGAAGAGAAGAGAAGAGAAGAGAAGAGAAGAGAAGAGAAGAGAAGAGAAGAGAAGAGAAGAGAGAGAGAAGAGAAGGGAAGGGAAGAGAAGGGAAGGGAAGAGAAGGGAAGGGAAGGCTCTGGGGAGCCTTGCAATGTAGTAGCTTTCCAGTACTTAAAGGAGGCTGACAGGAAAGCTGAGAAGGGGCTCTTTATAGGAAGTACAGGGATAAGATGAAGGGTAATGTTTTTAAGCTGAAAGAGGGTAGATTCAGACCAGATATTAGGAAGAAATTCTTTACAGTAAGGGTGGTAAGGAACTGGAACAGGCTGCCCAGAGAAGCCATGGAGGTGTTCAAGGCCAGGTTAGATGAGGCTTTAAGCAGCCTGATCTAGTGGAAGGTTTCCCTGGTCAAGGCAGAGGTGTTGGAATTATATGATCTTTATTGTCCCTTACAACCCAAACCACTCTAAGATGATTCTATGATTTCCTGGGGCACTGCAACAGCCAGACAGTGAGCTCTCAATTTTGAGAGAGTGCTGACTGAAAATAGGAGATAAAGATGTTTTCTAGTGCTCCTGTGGTTCACACTTTCTTAGAAACCTATACAGCCCTGGTCCTGAGCAAGTTTTGAATTAGGAAGTGTGTTGTGGTTTAACCTGGCAGCTGAAAACAAAGGACCATGTGGAGTCCAGACCACAAAAACAACTATGAGACTGCAGATCTTACCACCTGAACTGCAAACAAAAAAGCCATGTTGACCACTCACTCACATACTAACCCCTTCTTTTGTGATGGGAAGGAGGAATGAATACAAAAGATAAAACTTGTCAGCTGAGATTAAAAAAAAACTTAAAAGAGCAGTAAAGTAAATAAAAGTACAACAATAACAATAAAGGTTTATATAAAATAAGTGACATACATACAATGTAAATAACTCACTACCCAGGAAATGATGATTATGTGTACTCCTGATTCTGAATCCCCAGCCAAAATCAGCAGCTACACATCTGGACTCACCTGCAAAAACCCCGTGCACTACTCTGTGCTGCACTGCCGGCTTGCCATCTCAAAACCCATAACCCCAGACTAGCTACCTTCTTATAACCTGAGCGTGGCACCATATTATTGAATATCCCTTTGGCTGATTTGGGGTCAACTGCCTCCAGGTTGTGTCGCTTCCCAACAGCTTGCAAAAATTCAGCTTTTCCCTGTCAAACTCAGGAAATTAACATTCTCCCAGCTAGAACCAGGAAAGCGAGGGTCTTCCTCAGTAGGATGGTGTGCATAATAAGCTTAATGCTATGTGCCCATTCTCACAGCACTGGGAGACTAACAACACTGTATTAGCTGCAGAGCATTGGCTGTGAGTGACTGAAGGGGAGACCTTCTTGTGAGAGCAAACCTATGACAAGTTGTCTACACTGGTAAACATAGGAAGAGCTATGCCATCATCTATCTGGACTTCTGAAAGGTCTTTGACATGATCCCTGACAACATTCTTCTCTCTCGAGTGGGCAGATGTGGATTTGATGGGCAGCTAGTTCAGCAGATGAGGAGTTGGTTGGATGGTCTCGTCCAGAGGGTAGTGGTCAATGGCTCTATGTCCTGATCAGGGGATCAGGGACAAGTGGTGTCCCCCCAGGGATAGGTATTGGGATCTGTACTATTTAATCTTCATCTGGGACATAGACAGTGGGATCAAGAGGGCACTCAGCAAGTCTGCAGATGACATCAGGCTGAGTGGTGCAGTTGATATGCCTAAGGGATATGATGTCATGAGAGGGATCTGGACAGGCTGAAGAAGTGGGCCTATGTGAACAAGGCCAAGGGGCAAATTCCTGGGCTGGGGCAACCCCTGGTATCAACACAGGATGGGGGATGAGGGGGCTGAGAACAGCACTGTGGAGAAGGACTTGCAAGTACGGGTGGACAAAAAGCTGGACAGATCTCGCAATGTGCACTTTCAGCCCAGAAAGCAAAATGCATCCTGGGCTGAATCAAAAGCAAGTTGAGGGAGGTGGTTCTGCTCCTCTGGTGAGACTCCGCCTGGAGCACTGCATCCAGCTCTGGAATCCAGCTCTGTACTGAGTACAGAGAAGACATGTAACTCCTAGAACGGGTTCAAAGGAGGGCCACGAGAATGTTCAGAGGGCTGGAACACCTACTTTATGAAAAGAGGCTGAGAGAGTTTGGGTTGTTCAGCCTGAAGAAGAGAGGCTCAGAGGACACCTTATTGTGATTGTGGTTGTTTACTACTTAAAGGGGGCTTATAAAAGAGACATTGGACAGACATTTTAGCAGGGCTTGTTATGATGGGGCAAGGGGTAATGGTTTTAAACTAAAAGAGGATAGATTTAGACTAGATACAAGGAAGAAATCTTTTGTAGTGAAGGTTGTGAACCACTGGAATTAGTTTCCCAGAAAGCTGGTAGATGCCCCATTCCTGGAAAAACTCAGGGTTGAGTTGGACAGGGCTCTGAGCAACCTGATCTAGTTGAAGATGTCCTTGCTCACTGCAGGGATATTGGACTAGAAAGATTTTAAGAATATTTTCAAACCCCAACTATTCTATGATTCTGTGATTTCTTTATCCACCAGTACATGCAAACAGAGAATGGGTAAAATCCTATAGCATATTAAATCAGGTTATTTTCAGGTATTGTGAGTTTTTTATTTATACTATCTCATAGTAAATCAAAGGGCATAGATTCTTTGAAGTCATGTCTATGTATGCCAACGTGCTTAAAGAAGACTAGGGGTGGCTGGATGCCATCACTGAATCCTATTTAGTACTTATAAAATATGCAAGAGAATTGGCTTTCTTACTAAAGCAAAAACTGGGCAATGAGAAGTGATTTTTCCCCTTGACTTACTGGGTTGATCTCTCGCATAATTTTAGGCTATGTCATTAACTTTACTGTGTTTGTCACTCCCCTGATTTCCCATCCCCTTTTCTTTAAGACTTGTTTGAACCATTGTTTGTGCTATGCTGGAGGCTGTACTGCAGAGCAGAATAAATATTTGTAGGGAATGGGTAAATGTGATCTTTCTAAGAAAAAATAATTAACCATCCCCAATATTTAACAGTCTCCAGATGTTTGCAGTCACATGCTGTCTCAGAAGTGAGTTGCCATGAATTAGCTAGCATGAGCAGAATTTCATGAGTAGAATTTCATTTTGTGCTGCCATTATACAAAGCTGAAGTTTATCACTTATTAAGAGAGAATAAATCTATGTCTGTAAGGGTGAAAGCCACCTCAGTAGCCTAATCTACCTCCTGGACTCCACAGAACAAACAAAGAGCCTTGGGGTCTCCATTACCAGCAGTCAGATGACAACAATTTAGTGGCATTCTATTATATTACATGAAAATATCTCATGGTAACTTGAACCATTACAGTTGTTAAAAAGAAATTCCTTAAAATATTAGTCCATTTTTACTGTTTATGTGTTGACTTAACTCAGATTAGAAGGTCAGACTGTCCAGATCACTTTTCCTTTCTGTCTTAGTGAAAGATGAATAGTTTAATTTTCTCACTAATATTTACTGTTGCATGACCAATGGAATAGCAGCAGGCTGTCCAACCCTCTCCTTAGCACTCCCTCAATGTTATATTAATTTCCTGGTCATTTCCTGGTCACCATTTGCTGCATCACTTATATCTCTTGTTTTTTCAGTTTCTCACGCATAGCCTTCTGAAAATGCAGGATGCTCATAAATTTTTGGCTAAATGGTGGATGCTAGAGGATCTTTCCCATACCCTAGTTGCAGCAGTGACACCAAGAATGCTAGGCTGTATTCAGTAAATATCATTTCAGCTGTAAATACCCTTTAAAGTTCAGAGTCCACTGGGATAAAGAAAAAGAGCCTGGATTCCAAATGCATGGAATTTTTGTTTGTTTGTATCTATCTGAAGCATTTCTCTAGTGCTCCTTTCAGCTACACATGATACACATTGCAGAGAAACTGCCTGTATTAATAGCACAGTAGCAGGGTTTACAGTTACACACAGTAATGCAGCGATTTAATTCCTGATATAAATAACATGCACTAGAGGGTTTGTCTAAAGACATGCTAATTTCTCAGCAATAATAATTCCCTTGAAGTTTACGACCACTGCAGATAAAAATCCTGCCATATATCTTGTAATTCCCCAGAATATAACAAAGACTTTATTTTTCCCTTCTTTATTCTTTTCTATGCTGTGTCTTTCTCAGGGTTTGCTAGGCTCTTTGGTCAAATTTCAATTTTATGTGTGTACTTCTTCAGCTGTGGGACCGATACCTTGTGAGGCTACTCTTTTCTTACAGTCAGTTAGAGACCACACAGAGAGAATGTTTGGATTTCCCCCTCCTCCCCCATAGGCTTTTTGCCTATGTAAAAATGCATTGCATATTTCAAGGAATCTTTTCTCCTTGCATGCTTTTTAAATGGGAAAGCATGAGTTAAAAAAGAACAGCTGAAAACTGAAACAATCAAATACACAAAAGTATTGTTCACCCAGAACAACATTCACAAGAATGTAGAGGTTTATTTCCAGTATGAAATGACGTCCACACCTTGTTTGCTTGGAAATGTCTTGCTCTTTCAATGGCACGCATTGGTTGGTAAATAAGCATTAAAATTCTGAGCAGATCTGCATAGCTTGCAGGAAAATCTCTCAAACAGCTGCAGTCTCCTTTCGGCAGATGGAAATTAATAATAGCCTTTGTTCTTCAGACTCTTCCATTTGCATCCACAAAATGGGGTGAAAGCTGCTTTACCCAGACCACTGATGCCTACAGGAGCCGGACACATCCCCCATGGTGTGGAGCTGTGGGTTTAGGATGAACAGGAGAGGGTAAGCATAGCACTAGCCTCTGCCTCTCCCCTCTTCCTTGCTGACCTCTACAGATAACAGTGCTGAGTCTAGCTGGTACAGTGACGCACAGACCCACTCCCACTCTCAGTATCCCTCTTGTCTCTCCTTTCAATGCAGGTGAAACCACAGGGCATACAGGTGCTGTAGAGTCTCTAGGAGATGTATATTTAGGACTGAGGTGTGAGCTTTATGTATGGCCCAAGTGCCACCATGGGCTTTAGGACTTCTAGAAAATTATGATAACCTACCTTTAAGGTAGATAATAGCTCACCTCTGCTGGCTAAGAGAAGTTACGCCGTGGTGCCACCCTCCATGCAGATGGTGAGACCTGCCTAAACCCTGGCCGTGGAGGTAATCTACAGCCTGCCAGATGCAAGTAATGTCTGTACAAGCCTACATTGATGTGGGACTGAACTAGGGCCTAACTCTAGCCAGACTTCTCTTTATTCACTCAGAATTTACTGGTTTGACTGCAACAGGTCCACATTTCAGCTGGAACTTCTGACTTGTGCCTTTATTCTGTGTTTGTTTTTATTTTGCACTGGAACTTTTATCTCTAAAAGTAAGGGAATTGCCACGAGTGCATCTTGATTTCCAAAGCTGCGCATTAGAAGGTCATGAGACTGCTAGTAGGTTATCTGCAGTGAGTTTAGCCACTGCCTGTCACCTGGAGCTGCCTCCCATCCCTGCTGCTTGCACATTGTTGAGCATCCCTGTGCCTTGGACTTTTGTCCTTACACTCCCCATGGATCAGGACCAGACTGTCAGAAGAGCTGCCCACTGCTTTGTGGTGCTCCAAGACCACATGGCTTCCCCAGCAGGATCAGGAGACAATGGAGAAAAGAGGCAAGTATGTGAGACGTAGAGAAAAATTTTCTTGGTTGAGGGCACTCACCTGTGACTGGAGCTCTTTGAGGAGATGAGACCCAGTCAAAATCCCCAGGAGACCACTGAATCACAGAATGACAGAATCATAGAATATAAGGTTGGAAGGGACCTTAAAGATCACCAGACTCCAGCCCCTGTGCTATGAGCATGGACACCTCCCACTAGATCAGTCTGCCCAAGGCCCCATCCAGCCTTGCCTTGAACACCCTTAGGGATGGGGTAGCCACAGCTTCCCTGGACAACCTGTGCCAGTTCCTCACCACCCTCACAGTGAAGAAGTTCTTCCTTAAATCTAGTCTAAGTCTGGCCCTCTCAAGTTTATAGCCATTGCCCCATGTCCTATCACTACAAGCTTTTGTGAACAGTGCCTCCCCAGCTTTCTTGTAGCCCCTTCAGGTAGTGGAAGGTCACTATAAGGTCACCCTGATGCCTTCTCTTCTCCAGACTGAACAAACCCAACTCCCTCAGCCTGTCCTCATAAGGGAGGTGCTCCAGCCCTTGTCTGGACCCATACCAATAGCTCCATATACGTCTGATGTTGAGGATCCCAGAATCTGGCACAGTATTGCAGATGAGGTCTCACAAGAGAGGAATACAAGGGCAGAATCCCCTCCCTCAACCTGTTTGCCACACTTTTGATGCAGCCCAGGACAAGGGATGCAAGCACACATTGCTGGCTAGTGTCAAGCTTCTCATCAACCAGTCCCTCTCCACATGGCAGCTCTCAATCACATCATCCACCATCCTGTAATGAAGGTGAGGATTACCCTGACCCAGGTGCAGGATCTTGACCTTGCTGAACCTCATGAGGTCCATACAGACCCACTTCTCCAGCCTATCCAGATCCCTGTGGATGATGTCCTGACTAGAGATCAGAGGATTGCACTAAATCTTCCAGTTTGGAGGTGGTGTCCCACGCTCCCCATGTGGGGAGGGATGACCAAGCCTGTTTGGTGCAGCAGGAGGAGGTCCCAGGGTGGCAATATGGTGTGAAGGCTGGGAGGCTCTGCAGCAGCAGCTGCAGACCCATGCTGCACTGAGCTTTGGGTGCCTCTGGCCCATTGCCCCTTGCCCTATCACTACAAGTCCTTACAAACAGTCCTTCCCCTTCAGGTACTGGAAGGTTGCTTTAAGGTCTTCCTGCAGACTTCTCTTCTCCAGGTGGAACGAGACCAACTCTCTCAGCCTGTCCTCATATGGAAGGTGGTCCAGCCCTCTGATCATCCTTGTAGCCCTCCTCTGGACCTGGTCATCACTGGCAAACTCTCTCCTGTCCCCTCCCAGGTCAATGAACAACAAGATGGGGACCAGGAAGATAAAGCCTGTCCCACAGTAGGGGAAGATCAGTTTCATGACCACCTGAGGAACCTGAACATACATTAGTCTATGGGACCTGATGACATGCATACCAGAGTCCTGAAGGAACTGGCTGATGTGTTTGCCAAGCCACTCTTCATGATATTTGAAAAGCCATGCCTGTCACAAGAAGACCCCATTGACTGGAAGAAAGGTAATGTTATCCCCATTGTGTTGAAAAGTTGACCCTGGGAACTGCCAACCTGTTAGCCTCACCTTGTTGACTGGGGAGATCATGGAACAGATCCTCCTAGAAGTTATGCTAAAGCACAAGGAGGTGATTCAAGACAGCCAGCGTAGCTTCACAAGATTAATTCCTGCCTGACCACCCTAGTGGTCTCCTGTGGTGGTGTCACTATATCAGTGGATGAGGAAAAAGCTGCTGATGAAACCTGTCTGGAATTGTGTGAAGCCCTTAACATGGTCCTCCACAACATGCTTCTCTCTGGATCTCAGAGTTATGGATTCAGTGGGCAGACTATTTGGTGGATAAGGAATGGGTTGGATGGTCACATTCAGAGTGTAATGGTCAGTGGCTCAGTGTCCAGATGGAGATCTGTAACCAGTTATATCCCTCAGGGGTCTGTATTAGGGCCAGTGCTGTTTAATATTTTCATTGATGATATAGATGTGAAGATTGAGTTCACATTCAACAGGTTTGTAGATGACATCAACCTGACTGGTGCATTTATGACACTTGAAAGGCAGGATGTGATCCAGAGTGACCTTGACAAGTGGGAGAAGTGGGCCTGTGTGAACCTCATGAGGTTCAACAAGGCCAAGTACAAGCTCCTACATCTGGGTTGGGACAATCCACGATTTCAGTACAGGATGGGGGATGATGTGATTGAGAGCAGCCATGTGGAGAAGGACTTGGGGATGCTAGTTGGTGGAAAGCTTGGCATGAGCTGGTAATGTGCACTTGCGGCCTAGAAAACCAACCTTGTCCTGGACTGCATAAAAAGAAGTATAGCCACCAGGTTAAGGGAGGTGGTTCACCACCTCCACTTTGCTCTTATGAGACCCCACTTGGAGTACCGTGTCCAGTTGTGGAGTCCCAGACATGTGAAGGATATGGAATTGTTGCCATGGGTCAAGAGGGGGGCTATGAAGATAATAAAAGGGCTGGAGCTTCTCTGCTGTGAGGATAGGCTGAAAGAATCAGGCTTATTCAGTGTGGAGAAGAGAAGGCTTCAAGGACACCTTATAACAGACTTCCAGTACTTAAAGGGGGCTAAAAGCAATCTGTGGGGGGACTTTTTACAAGGGCATGAAGTGATAGGATGAGGGGGAACAGATTTAATTTGAAGGGGGGAAGATTTAGATTACACATTAGGAAGATCTTTGTCAAGATGAGGATGGTGAGACATTGGAACAGGTTGGAAAAGTTATGGATGTCCCTTTCCTGGAAATGGTCAAGGACAGGTAGGATGGGGCCTTGAGAGGTCTGGTCTAGTGGGAGGTGTCCCTGCTGATGGCAGAGGGGTTAGAACTAGATGATCTTTAAGGTCCCTTTCAACACAAGCCATTCTATGATGTTACTATGCTATGATAATTTACTCCTACTGGTGTGTTTACTTTCTGCTTAAGAATCTAAAAGTTGTGCTTTAATACTGTGATCTGGGCAGCCTTGCACTTCTCTGTCCCCTGTTTTAAGATACCTAATGAACAAAACTTTTTTGCTGATTAAAAGAAACACTAGAACACATTGGTGAACTATTATTTTTCTCTAGTGTAAACTGCTGAGGTCTGATGAATATCTTTCATATTGCCATTTGATTAAAGAAGAGGAACACATTTCCCAATAATTTTTAATTTCAGTAATTTTCTTGCATTGTTTGGAATTGTTTAGGCTTTCTTGTTTTTATATACATGTTGATATACATGTGCCTCAAAATCTTCTTTCTCCAACTATTGTTAGATGCCCAGCTGCACAATGGTGTCAACTGCTAACTCAGATGACAGTAAGGAAGTGTTGCAGAGAAACTAGAGGAGGTTTTCTGCATAGCAAAAACTCAAACAGACTGAATTTTTCTTTTCCTGTTCTCTTCATACCAAAAGAATGCTGTGGGATAGGAGAATTAATGCCACATGTATCTACTCTTTCTTTTCTTTCACTATAAGATGGAAGGAGAAGGGGATACACTATTTGATGACAGATTGATTGAAGTAATGACTTAAGGGCAACAGAACACATATTTATGTGGCAGCATGACATCTCCTTTAACATCTATCAATAGACAGGTATTCATGACTGGATAGACATTCTCTATTATGTTTAGAGGAGAATCCACTGTCTATACCTAGAATTCAATGCACTGCAATCAGTGAAGGTAGAGGTCTACAGTGTTAGACTTGCAATGTTTTCGGAACATAAACTTAGGTCTCAGATAAAACTTATTTTGCCTACTGCTTCATGGGCACCAAGGCTGCTCCCCAGACAAGTCACAGTTGTCCTCCAGATGCCAAATTCTGCAAGGGATCAGCAGGGGTCAGTAAGCAATTCAGGTCAATCAACTTCAGCATCAATTTACTGCCATTACTCTTTTCTGATGACTCATATAATTGCCTAGTTTGGCTTCATTTTATAGTAGGAACAAACATTGCTTCGGTGTCAGGAAAAAGGGAGCAGAAGCAAACTGAAAAAGTCTGTGCTTTCTAAATGAAGGAAAAGTCAAGAAGTTGTCTTTGAAATATGACTGCACTTCAGGTACGCTGGGTGGGATCCAATCAAGTACTGCATCTGAAGTGCACTTGAGATAAATTCAGAATAAGCTGAAGGCCTTCACGTTTTCCAAATTTGTGAGTATTTAGCTAAAGTGAGAGTGTAGACACATCTCTTAGCTACCCAAGCCAAAAGTTAGAAGATAGAGATAGGAGAAATAAACCTCAAATCACTGCAAATTCCAACAAAAGATTACAAGATGTACTCTAAGTAGGTATGAGGTTTAATTGTAATCAGTCACTGAAGGGATAAATACATATGTAAATGCCAAGAGAAGTTTATTTTCTCTCAAACAGGAAGATTAGTTTACTGGGATACATATTCCTATTGATTTCATGATGGCTGATTATAAGCAAAGATATTCATGTGATACTATGGTACAGGACACATGGACAATACACAGCTTGTCAGGGATTTAAAACTGTGAAAACAGTTGCAAAACATCTGTTTTGCTTTACTGGAAAATCCTGTTCACATTTCAGGAAAAAGTCCCAGAAGAAATGGTACCAAAGATGTGAAAGAAGGAGAAGGTATATCCTTAGTATTTTCTGCTTTGTCTTACAAATAAATCAAAAACCACATCTGAAATGTTACACTCAAGGATTACACTCAAGTATTACAGTTCAGAATCAAGAATAATGAAATCAAATAACCTGCACTCCTGAATGGCAGTTCAGATTAGAAGAAATGCATGTAGATATTGTAGTAAGGCAGCTAATGATTTCAGAGGAAAGGAGACAGTTAAAGCCAAGTGAATTTCCTCTGTCAGATACATGAGGGCAAATGGATAGGGTTTTATCAGTGTGCTGGGGAAACAGCAGAACTTGGTAGAAAGTCCATCTGTTAATAAATCAGGATGGAAACTATGGAGGCTAAACGACGAGACACTTAGTGTGGTTGGAACACTGCACTTGCTTTTGCATTTTTCAGAAAAAAAAAATAAAATAGGCAAAGTAGATTGGAAAAAAGCCCCAATAAATGCAAAAGGAATAACATAGCTTAAAAAAAACCCCTAAAACCAAAAGAAAGACATGAAACAAGATATAGGATGACCCACATTTGTGGGTGTTAAATATACTGTTTCCTGAATAGTTTTCTGCCACTTAGAACTGTTTAAAAACCACAGGCAACTGTGGAAGGGCTGAAAGATGGAAGGAAAGGAAACACCATGCTGCTTTTCTAAAACAGAAAAGCAGACCAATTCTAGCAAAAGCCATGCCAGGTCTATGGGTCTCAGCTCTCCCCAAAGGGTAGAGCCATGGGAGCACCCTCTTCCTCCTCTTCCCTCCATCCCTCTCAGCTTAAAGAAGCGTGTCAGCCCCTCAAACCCAAGTTCACCTTCAGTGATACATAAGATTAGCCATGAGGGTTTACTCAGATCTTTGTTTCTGAGAAGAAAATAACTTCTGGGTATTTCTACTCAGACTGTCAATGTATAAGGAACACCAAATATGCATAAAATGAGAGAGAGGTGAATGGGATATAAATACTGTTTTGTTTGATATTAAACATCCAGGAAAATACAGATTATCTGAAAGCTCATAGAGTGAAAATATATTAGTGCAGTACAACACAGTTTCAAGATTAAAGCCAAAAATCTGCAGCAGCATTAAAAAAATACAAACATAAAAATAACCCTATTCCTCAGGCAGGATGCCATTGATTTTGTCTTTCATAAACTTGGGAGATACAAAAGAAATCATGAGATTCATTAGCTATTTTTAATACACAACAATAAATTTCAGCTGTTAAAGTGCCCCAGCGGGTGTAGATGTAGAATAAAGAGATGCATGGAAATTCAAAATGATGAACAGCTCAACAAAAATTTGCAATCTACTGGCATTATGAAAAATATCAGGATATTATTAATTGTGGTAATTTTTTCCTGTTTCAAGGGAGAGTTTTTCTGTTGGGGATGTAAATACACTCACTGCAGCTTTATTAAAGGCTTTCATAAACTAAGTTTCATTAAAGGGAAGATCTGCAGCATTTCATCATGTCTCTAATGTCTCATTTGGACAGAGCAGCTCCTTGATCTAAGCTTCTGATACTTACGTAGCCCTGATTCAGAGAGGCATTTATGTTCAGAAACAGTCCTTAGTATCAAGCATAGATACAAGTATTTTCTAAATGGGAAAACACTTAAAGATATATTTAAATTCTTGCTTGGCACAGGGGTTTCATGTGGTCTTTCCTAATGCTGTGAAACAGAAACAACTGTGACTGTTATTGAGGTGTGAGCTGTGAACTGCAGCAATTTCAACTGGAGATGCCCTTCTCTTTGAGCTTCTGACTCCTCTTTTGTAGCCTGACCTAGAAGAAGGAAAGGAAAGGAAAGGAAAGGAAAGGAAAGGAAAGGAAAGGAAAGGAAAGGAAAGGAAAGGAAAGGAAAGGAAAGGAAAGGAAAGGAAAGGAAAGGAAAGGAAAGGAAAGGAAAGGAAAGGAAAGGAAAGGAAAGGAAAGGAAAGGAAAGGAAAGGAAAGGAAAGGAAAGGAAAGGAAAGGAAAGGAAAGGAAAGGAAAGGAAAGGAAAGGAAAGGAAAGGAAAGGAAAGGAAAGGAAAGGAAAGGAAAGGAAAGGAAAGGAAAGGAAAGGACATACATTAACTTCTTAGTTCAGCTATTGAGTAGAAAGGAGTATGTGGAGGTCTGGTCTGGGAAAAAAATATATCTTGTGGAATAGCACTGTTTCATAGGAAGAAACTTTCATTCAGTAGCGTTCTACTCCCATGGAGTAACTCATCTGCAGTTCGCAGAGCAAGATTTCTCTGCCTGGAAATCTAACCCCCCCTTTCTTGAAACAGATAGCAAACCTCATTGAGACCACTTGTCTAGGATGCATGCAAAGGCACCTACACTGACTGAGTCAGATCAGGTACTTCCGGTTATTATGATGATCCTTGAAAGAGGATTTCTCACGGGATCTTCTATTCTCCTTCCAATATATATATTTGTAATTATTTAGTCATTTAATTTTTGTCCATCACATTATATGGCGGTTTGTGGGTTTTGCTGGTTTTTTTTTTATGGTTACCTTTTACAGTTCACAGAAACACAATATGAGAGAAGGTTTAAAAATACTCACTTTAAAATGAATTCCAAATTAAATCCATCCTCAGCAATTTAACTGGTAGAAAATAAATAGAAAGTATTACAAGAGAAATGCTTTCTCCTTAGCAGGTTAGGTGGGAAAGCATTTCACATAGTCAAACTGGTTTGCAAATCTGTTCTCTATCTCAGCCTCTACCACTGTGTTCCTGTGAGACCTTTGACAAGCTGCTTTGTTTCTCAGTGCTGTGTTTTAACTCACAAGATGCTTTGTCAGATTTTGCTATTTAGGATACAACCTTTGAGGGCCAGAAATTCTCAAGGTTTTTTACCTCAGGGTTGTTATAAAGGTATTTACCCTCCCATTTCATTCAGAATGGCTAAGTGGAACAATAACAGACTGTATTTAAAATTTCCTGTCTTGGATCT
>JAUMJK010002016.1:0-58365 GCA_033558105.1 Coccyzus lansbergi
CTCCGCCCCCGGGCGCGCGTCACTACGCGGCCGCTCAGGGAAGTGACGTCACGGGCGGCGGGTGTCCCACCGCACCTCCGGGCCCAGAGCAGACCTCCGCTCTGTAGGGCTCGTGTCCCCAGCCCGGGGGTGACACAGCCGGAGAGCTCGAGGCTGTGAGGAGCTGTGAGCGGTGAGACTCGAATGCGTTTGTGAGGAGCGTGGTTGCCCCTTCCCGAGCCCCGGCGGTGCCGCCTCGGCCAGGTACCGGCTTTAGCTATTGAGATGTGTCAAAAATGTTACCGAGGTCAAAGCGCGTAAGATCTGCTCCTTCCTCGTCAACTGGAAATAAACTCTTGTCAAACCAAGTCGATCAATCCATTTATTTCATGCCGGCTTTTTAATGCTTAAGACATTAAAAATTGTTTAGTAATTTACTCCAGAATCCTTTTAAAGAACTAAGTTTGGCTTGAGATTTATCATTATTTTGGGCTCCATTTTTCCTTCATTTAAAATGAGAGTGGTTATCTTTCAGACGTCCTCTAGGCTTATTATTCTGCACAGCTTCTCAGAAATAATGTTGTCGCATCTGCTTTGGAAAGTCATTTAAGGTTCACGTGGGTATTTTTGTAAATTTTTTTTGAAAAAAAATATGTCATAGTGAATTCCATCTGGCCCTGCAGAACTTTACACACCCGCTAGGGGCTTAGCTGAAACTTTATGTGTGCTACCCTTCTCTCGCTAAAATTAATAACATGCATCATTCTGTTACAGCATTAATGCCCTAAGCTCTGCAAAAACTTTTTGCTACTTGGCAGAGTTTCTGCTACTTTTCTTACCGTAATTCATCATTGATGTTTCCCCGGAAGTTTTTATTTTCCATGATTCCCTTTTGTTTGCACAATTGCAAAAAAAAAAAAAACAACGCCACTTCTCTCTAACCTTTCTGGACAAGAAAATCTTCTGCTTTTGCCTGCTGGAGTTATAGGCATCGTCCTGCCCTGTAAGGGTGCACATCCTTAACAAGCAGCATTTCCTGAGAGTGGGTCACACGGGGCAACTCTGTTGCTGCAGTGGGAAAACTTGGACTGCAACAAACTTTTTAAGATCTGACACATGCATTGTAAACCAAGCCAATGCTTTCCCTTGGGTCACTCAGGCTAAGCGGGGGGACCTCTCTGCCACTGGACCCTCCCAGCCCCAGGAGCTCTACCGAGCTCACTGCCTTTGTTTGCTCAGAGTTGATCCAAGGTTTCCTGCAGGGAAGAATGCATCCTGCCTTCTCCCTCCCACAGAGTGCTGATCAAATAACTTCATGCATATCTCCAACAGACAAGATAGAATCATAGAATCACCAGGCTGGGAAAGACCCATCAGATAATTGAGTCCAACCATTCCTATCAAATACTAAACCATGCCCCTCAGCACCTCATCCACCTGTCCCTTAAACACCTCTAGGGAAGGTATATATAGCTGTTTGGTGGTAGCAGCAGGGCAGATTTTAAGGCATGAAATAAGGGAAGGTGATGGAAAAGACCAGGACTCTTTAAATGGCATATATGATTTTTAACTGTATTAAGAAGGCACTGGTATTGGGAGTTAAAGGGTTGCATTACCTGCATGCTTGGCATCGGTGCAACTCCTGCTGCAATACACTGAGCTGTAGGAACTGCTGTGCAAGCTACTGAAAGCCATAATCTCATTATGAAGATGGGGTAACCAGTTCTGCACACTGAAACCAGGTGAGGCATGCTATTGGTGTATGTGATTAAATCTAGTACCGTGAATCTCATTCTGAATATGTCTATTGTCTGATTTTGAATGTAAAAGTATGTTATGAAAAGGTCCTCACTGATCTGTTCGCACTGGTGCCCTGATTCCTTTCTTAAACTAATGCTTTATTTAGACTTGCCAATGACGTACAACTTTTTCAGCATTCGGCAGACCACATTAGAAAAAGATAACACAAAAGACAACTCACTACTTGTGTTTAGACTTTAGTGAGCTCTGGCACTGCCTGTATTTGGCTTCACGTGAATCAGCTTGGCTCAAAAAGCCATATTGTGTTGGGCCTGCAGTATCATATTAATGTAAATTCACTGCTTCTAGACAGACGTGATACTGCATAATACAGGGCCACATGCACATATCTACAGCTGATGCTGTCACGGCGGTTTGGCTGCTGCGTTCCAATATGTGCTGAAAACAGGAAGTGTGTTGATGAAATCACTCTGTTCAGCCCCCCTAAAATAATAAGATTTGACACTGAGATTTTGGATTTTGTCAGTTAACTTGGTTCCATGAGCATCAAGGTAGAAGCAATCCAAGTGTTATAGTTTTGTGTTGCAACTTCATCGTAGCTTACATGTTGTTAAAAACGAGGAAACCACTCCCTGCTATGTGTTCATTCCCTTTCCTAGCATAAAAAGAACATCCTCTCCTCTTTTCCAGTCCACCAGGACATAAATATGAATGTCATCAAACATTATGATTCTTGCTTTAGAACTGATAGTTTCGACCTCTGTACTTGATTAGTGTCTCTGCCTTCAGAATTGCTGTGCCTCTAGCAGGAACAGATCTGCAGATCAGATTAAATTACTGAAGATTTAACAGGCTATTTTAACTTGGTGGTTTTGTGGGCTAGATGAATGAACATGTGGGTGGCTCTGTGAAAGGACATGCACTCTACTGAGGGGTGCTGAAAGACTCAGGGGGATATGCTTGTCTGGAGAGGCTTGTGGTGATAAAGACTTCGGCAGCACAGGATTCAAGACTCACAGGAGCACTCCAGGAAAGATTGAGGGGTAGGGCTGTGGAGCTGGAAATTATAGTTCATATTGGGCAGTTAGTAAGAGGTGCTGCTCTGAGCCTAACCAACGTTCTCTGTCCTTTGTTTATGCAATGTCCAAACTTAACAAAAGTAAACTAAAAAGAACAAGCTAGTTTCTCTTGCTTCTGGAATTACACTTCTCCCATCTGCTTATTTAGCCAGAAAAAGATATATGGCTTTATTGGGCCATAATGGCAGTCTCAGGAAAAAAGACTGCTTTCACAGGCTAGGTTTCTGCACCTTTAAGCGGGAGTTTGCGGATCAATGATCTTAAGCCCTGAAGCTCAGGGCTGTGGGGAATGTTTCAGCACAAACTGCAATACTTGACACTTGCCTTTTGCTTTGATGCATTAGAAGCCACACTGTGAAGACAAGTCATCCTAACAGGGGGCACAACAGATTGAGTGCTGTCTGAATGTTTGTTGCTCTTTCAAAATGAGTTTGTGTCAGTGCTGTGATACCTTTACTCTTGAGAAACATGCAGACTGATCTTCTCACTCCTCTTGAAATGAGCATGCAGATGACTAGATAGCAGGGTGTCTGATGGAGATAAAGCTTCTATCGCTACCAGAACTGAATTGGTTCTCACATGCTACACACACACTATGGGATAGCTCACCATGCCGGTTCTCCTTGCTTTTATGGACTGTAAAATACATCTTCATGCAGGCTTCTTCTTGTCCCCTTTCCTGTTGATCATGGTAGCAGCAGCACTGGCTTAGTGCTTTAGTCTGCCAACTAAGGAGAGCATTTAGTTCTTCCCTCTCCTACTTCTTCTATGATGTTTTCAAGCCAGCTTTTAGTAATGACTCAGGTAGTCAATGTTTGCTAAACTAAAGTTCTTTACAAAGCTCTCAGGCCCTAACTTCTGAAAAATGAAAGTCTGCATTAATTCCTCTGCTTTATTTACTTATGAACAATAATACAGTGCTAGTTCTTCTATTTTATTTACTTTAAGGAAAAAAAATCAAACAAAAATATCAAACCCACAACTAAAAATCTTTGCCACAGAACATTTTCAACTCCTTGGTGATTCAAAAGATATTTAAATAATGCTTTAAAACTACTTTCTCTGGTTAAATTCATCAGGAAGAAAAGAAAGGGGAAAACAGTGGTCACCTCCTTCTAGCTGCAGATGATACCCATAGCATGCACTCCATTTTCCCAAGAAATGAAAGGCTTCAAAGGCTTGATCATAAGATAGATTATGTCTCCTCACTAGGATGGTAGTTCTCCACTAGAGGGATGTATATCACACTTAGGGCTGAGGTTTGCCTCTAAGCCAGTTCAGAGATTCTGAGAGAAGCTGTGAAAAAACATAGCTTGAACCTAATATCAGTCCCAAACACACCGTCAAAACCCCAAACAATAAAACCTAAAACAAAAACACACAAAGCAATAGGAGAGAAAAAAAAGACCTTTCAAACATTGCTTTTCTATAAAAAAAAAATCAGTTTTTCATTGTTCCAAAGACCTAATAATAAAGCAGAGGCATTTTGTTCTAATATTTTTTTTTTCTTTTCTAGCTACAACAACTAATTTTGCTGTGGTGCTGTTCCTCTTTGCACTTTCCCCATTTTATAAGTAGTTGCATAAAAGCAGAAGCAGGTCAAAGTTGTTAGAGCTTCTTTAGCTCAGTAAGTTTTGTGCTCTCCCTCCCACAGCCTGGCTCACTGCTCCTTACTCCTATCTGAATACAATTGTTGCCACTCTCCTTTTGCTAATATTACCTGTGCGGAACACCTCGTGAACTGATTAAGACTTTGTGAGACTGATTCAACCTGTGCAGACATGTCAAGCAAGCATTGTCAAGGTCTGAGAGTTTTAAGATACAATTTATCTGAATTTCAGAAAGCATCCCTCTGATGCTGAAGATTTGAAGTTTGAGACACTAGCAACTGTTAATGACAGTAACATCGCATTCTTCTCCTGCCATTAGATTGTGGCATAGTATAAAAAGCACCATCGAATATAGTTTTTACAAGATAAAAAAGACAAAGGACCAGAAAGGGAATATTTTTTTAAGAAAAGCCTTTTGCTTGCAGCACTGAAAACAAATCACCGCCGGCACCTTCTGTGGCTGTCACACGAGCTGGATGTGAACTGCTCCTTCTGTCACTGCTTTTCTCCCAGACGAAGTCTTCCTATGGTAGTTCTCCACTTTGGCACACATTTTTGGGAAGGGTGTCTCAATCTTCTTTGTTAGTTATAACTGAAATCTTTCTTTGTATTGTCAGAAATAATCAGCATTGGTATAGGTGCACACATACACATCTCAGGGTGCTTGCTGAAACTGTTGAGCCCTTTAAATCTAGGAGGTGTAACTAAGACTCCATGAATCTGCTTGGTAGGTAATCAATTATATATATATAGGATTTTCTGTGTCTAGGGCAACGATTAAACCTCCAGAGATTTGTCTCAGAGACTGTACCTGTTGAACAGATAGAGTGAGGACTCCTCAGCTCTGGAGAAATAGTGAAAGCCCTGGAGATGCAGTGGTCCTGTCCTGTTCTGTGGTTAAATAAATCTCATTTGTGCTATTCTTACTTTTCAAATTTCTCCTTTTAGACCAGCCCAGCCACTTAACCTTGGAATACTTTTTTTTGTAAAATCAAAGCATTACATGGGGCTTAGCTACTGCAAAACAAAAAATCACAGCCATTCAGGATAATAACAAAAAGGGCCCACTACCTGATTACTTTTAAATAGTGCAGTTATAAATTCTGACAAAATCAGGAATGATTTGAACTCATCAGCACCATATTATGAAGCAAAATTACCCTTTTTAGCAAAAATTGTTTATCATGGTTTTACAAATAATTGTACATAGTTTTCAAAGAATGCTTGAGTCTAAAACATGGTTGAGCACATTGCAAACACTGCTGCTTCCCAGTACAGCAGGTGCTAGTGATTAGGATTGAGAAAACATTGGGCTAATCTGATTTGCAGTGAGGAAAGAGCTATCTAACAAGAGCAGTACTGAGCTATTTTCTCATAAGGAAATTTGGAAAGTGTCATCTTGCAGGGCGGTGAGAGGCACACAATTCCTCTAGCTCTTCCTGAGGAAAGCCAGCAGGTCTGCTGCGGCTCCCTCAGATGCAGGGGTTTCTGGACCTCTGCTGCTGCCAGGGGGTCCGTGTAGGAAAGGCACCATCATGTGTCTCCTGGCAGCCTTGCCACTCCTGTATGGGTGGCATTTGCTAGCCAGAGGAGCTGGTCACAATCTGCTTTTGAAGTACAGAAATAGAGAAAATACCTAAAAGTGAATCATCTGTAATTATCTGCACAGTCACCATTTAAGCCACTTACGAATCCAGTGTCAGGAGGTGAGAGGACAATGTAAAGATCTTTGCAGGCAGTTTTTCTTAGGGAAGGTCACTCTGATCATTCTGATGTTTGACAAAACTGCTACCATTGGAGAGCTTCAGTAGTTCAGCAGAAATCAGACCTCCTGTGGTCTCATTGTCGCTCAAGGTACAATAGTCATTACTGCTGAAGGGTACATTTGCTATCTCTAAGGATTCCTGAAGCATAAGTAAGTCATCCTTTCCATGCTGTGAGTGAGAAGGATAATTCCTTCCCATGCTAGGGCTCTCAAGGTTGGCTTTAAATCTTTCAGAGATTTTCAGACCAACTGTCTCATCGGCGTGGTTTTGTGCAGATAATAGTCCCAGCCTCAGTTCTCTCTCTTCTGCTCTTACATATCTGCTGGGGACATACTGCCAGCTTGCATGTGAGACAAATGCAAAGTTTTCTTCTGCAGCAATCAGATTTGTGCTTTCCATAGGTTTCAAGAAGATCTGGGAAATCAGTTCTTGGCTGTTTAAGTCAGAAACTCCAGCTGCAATCACTTTGTTTGAGTTGCTGGCCTCTTCTCTTCTGAGTTGGGTACAAGTGTCATTAGGTCCAACCCAGTCCTAGTGAAAGGATCAATAAGTTCAGGGCATTTTGCTTAGGGCTGGAACTTGCAAAATAACTGCGCTTTCTGTATGGCTTTGGCATGATTATCCAGAGGTTGAGTGCACATCTACTGGGAAAAATCAGAGTTGTGGGGTAGAGAACCTGGCTGCTAGTTTCACAAGATTTTCCCAGAAATTGTCAAGATTTCACCTCCAGAAGTTACTGGAAGATGCTGGTATTGCTTTGGCTTTGCAAAGACAGTGTGCCCCCTTCATTTTCAGCATGGATAAGGAGTACATGACTGGAAGGGTTTTATTTCTAAGGAGAGAGAATCTGTACAGAAGCTCTGGTAGTGTAGCTAGTACATGCAGGCAGAAAACTGAGAAACTGTAAAATCCCTGTAAGAACGTAACTGTGTGTCAGTCATTCTGCTCAGGACCTAGCATGATTAGTTCCAGGGTAAAAACATCCTTCCCTCATGCACCAAGGGTCATAAGAAAGAAGTGAAGCTTATTTCTTTACCTTAAAGTTCCCATTGTGCAGATCATAGAGTGGCTGAAAGAAAGCAGCTGGCGTGGGAATGTTAAAGCAAGAGAGGTTTTTTGCCCTGAAGTGAGAAAACAGCACTTAAAATAGAACCAACATTTTTTCTGTATTCTGTCTCTACGATATAACACTAATTAGATGAAAGTCCCACACCTACTTTAGAAAGATTATACAAGAAGCCCATTCATTTCATGCAGTTTCTGACACCTCATGCAGTTGTATGTCTGCCTCCTATGTGTGTGTTTAATATTTCTAACCCGAAGTGGTTCTAAAATTTTCTGAGGAATGCTATATGCCACACACTTAACACCATCCTATTACTCACATTTATTAGCTACTTCCACATTTATTTAGTGACTTAATTGGTCTAAACCACTGTTTCTGAAAGTGTTTTAGAGAGTTCTAATTTCATTCCATTCAGACAGAAGTTCTGCCAGACATCCTAGGCTCTTTGTTAGAGTCAATCCTGTAAAAATATTTTATCATATGGACACCATGTATTCTCTTTCTTTGAGAGCAACATGTATGTGGCGTAGGATGATGTTTGTCAAGGCAGAAAAGGAAGAGGTAGGAGATTTACTTTTGCTCTGCCAGCATAACAAATTGCAGAGGATGATTGAACCAAGGTACTAGAGACACTTCTTTTCTCTGTGTCACCTGGTCCCAGAAACACTGAATTCAAGTCAGTGTAGTTTGGCTATATTGGTATTTTATGTACTGACTAATGCCAGGTATATCACAAGTAGTTTATCCTTTGCATCAGTTTAACTGCCTTTATGCATTGCTATGTACTTGCACTTTCAATTTTACATGAAACTTAACAAAAAGTTCCATGGGTTTAAGTTTCTTTAACTTCAAGAGACCTTCAACCTTGAGCTTTAGCTGAGTTCGGGTGGCCACAAAGGCACTTTGGTCTCCTGAAGGATTGTGTAGTGGGGCATTAATTATCATCAGCCAAGGAACACGTCATGTCTCAATATTGTCAAAAGAGCTTTTGAAAGTGATTGAGTCTGGGCAGCACAAACAGAAAACAAAAGGGATATAAGGGCACTCGTTTTACCATCTTCAGACATTAAAGGTTGGGGGGAACTTAATGAAAAACTATAAACACACCTTGAAGAAAGGTTGAAGTTCCAGAATAAATACAGTAGAGTGCCAAAACTCAGAGGAATGATCAAGAACTGCATAGTTCTGGTAATCAGCATTTTTTCAGACAGTTTTGGTACATCTGGGAAAAAAAGAAGCACAAAAATATTTGATAAGAAGTCTAGAAGTCAAGCTAGCACCCCAAAAAACAAAGCAATGAAAATGAAACAGGCCACTAAAGACCTCAAGGGAAGTCATTTGCCTATGAAAACCTGAAGGAAGCTAGTTCTGATATGAAAAGCTTCATTTTACCATGTATCTTCCTTTTCAAGAACATGAAGAGAGATAAATGAAGGTTAAAAACAACATTATTTTTACCTGCTCTTTGAAACACTGTTGTCTGGCTCCACTCACTCCACTGGCTACTATACGAATCCTCATTTTCAGAAATTTTGCAGCGAACTCGTGCAATGTAAGTGATGCCACTGTGAAGCTCTGTTACTTCAATTTCGATCTGTGGCAGTGAACTAGGTAGTGTCTTGTTCAAGGCAACCTGTGAAGTATTGCAAAGAATTTCTGTTAACAGGGCTGGGCAAAGGAATGATCTTTTAAATACTTCTTCCCCCACACTTTTCTCTTTTAAATCCTCTTTTCTTGGATGCAAGAAGAGGAACTGCATGATAATGAATGACTTCTGAATGCAGGGTTCAGAAGATTTATTGATCTTCAGTACTGGTATTTTATATAAAATCTTTCAGCGTGAAAACAGCCAGCTACCAGAAGGCACTGAGCTGAGCAGTAAAGCATTGTGCCCAAAGAGGACAGCAGTATCAGCGTATGCCTCATCCATTTACCTCCCAGGACATGCTGTACTCCTTATACTGCAACTCATACTGCAGAATTTCCTCAAGGTGCCAGGGCACACTCCACTGTATGTGACACTGGCTGGCAGTGACGTTGCTCTCAATGTTGAAAGGTGGATCAAGCTTTACTGCAAACAGAGAGAATTTTTTTCATGATACTTAGGACATGAGCATACAGAAGGAGATGCATGATACTAGGCTGACTAAAGTCTTGGAAGCTAAAGCTGGGTTTAAAGGGTGCTACTAAGACCAGCAGTAGACCAAATTATATGGGTGGGCTTTAAAGTTCCTTCCAACCCAAACTATCCTATGATTCTGGGATGCAGGTGAGAAGTGTACTTGAAAGGGGCTCCAGAGCCAGCCCTCTCTGAAGTCCTGGAAAAGTCAGAATGAAGAGACACCAGGACTGCATCCCTACTGATATCCGTAAAGTGCAGTCTCCAGGAATGGGCAGCTTGGCTTGTTTCCATTATTTTCTCCTGCTGTTTTTGAGACACCCCTTGTTAGACAGCACATCAGGCCTACCCCAAAGCTGATAGGCAGAGCCTCAGCCCACAGCTGTGCTGGCCCATACTTACTGTGCTTGCGGGGATTGTACTCTGGAAAGGTAATGTACGTGTGATTACTCCCGAAGAAGTTGCCTTGGAGGGAGACTCTATAACCATCTGTTTCCAAGATCTGGCTGGCTAAATGGATTGTGCAGTAGTACTGATCCTGCATACTCTCTCTGGTGGTCAGTTTGCAGCTGGCGTTGTGGCCCTTTGACCAGAGGCTAGAAGAATGAAAAGGGCTTCTTTTAAGTCATATGACTAAGTTCTTTTCAGTTTAGGAAAGATGGGTGGCAGCTCAGCACAGCACCACATTCCAGAAGATCACAAAACGTTTTGGTGTGGACAGCGGAGAAAGCAATGCTAAAGCTGGCTGCACAGCAGGAGAGGGAGGAGGGAGGCTCCTTCATCCCCTCCCTGCTGAGAGCACCAAACCTCTGAGGAGCTGATGCAGTGTCCAATACCTGCCTCCTGCACCCTCTGAACGCAAGAGGGCCTCTCTGCATTGCTGCCAGGAAAGCAGCTGGAGCGGGTGGGCAGTCAGTTACAAGCCTACAGCACCAAGCTAGGAAGTTGTACATTAAATCTTCTTTTGCTATGATCAAACCGGTACTGCCAGCAAAACATGGCAGAGGTTGGTTTGCTGTTTTTTTTGTTTGTTTTTTAAACAGTCATGAGCTTCAGCACAGCATAGCAGGATGAATGATAGTAAACATCATTTTGGGAGAATAACTCCAAAGAATAATCATAGAATCACCACCAGGTTAGAAAAGACCCACCAGATCATGGAGTCCAACCATTCCTATCAAACACTAAACCATGTCCCTCAGTGCCTCGTCCACCCATGCCTTAAACACCTCCAGGGAACGTGACTCAACAACCAACCTGGGCAGCCTGTTCCAGTGCCCAATGACCCTTTCCATGAAAAAAAATTTTCCTAATGTCCAGCCTAAATCTCCCTTGGTGGAGCTTGAGGCCATTTCCTCTCATCCTGTCCCCTGTCACTTGGGAGAAGAGGCCAGCACCCTCCTCTCCACAACTTCCTTTTAGGTACTTGTAGAGAGCAATGAGGTCAATTATCTAATGTAGCCGTTGGCTCTGGAAGCCCCCCAGATTCCAGGGAGCAAATGCTGGGATGGAAAGGCTCTGTGTGCTGAGAGGCCCCTCCCAGAAGGGGACACTAGGTGGACAGGCTGCCCTGAGCTGGTGTGAGATAATGCAGCCGCATGTGCCGGGCCTCTGCTGCACCACCTGGGGCTGTGGGCCTGCAACAGGGCACTAAGTGAGCAACTTATGTGGCACAGCTAACTGTGTCATGGATCTCCTGCTGTGAAGGGAGCAAAGCTCACAGCCAGCCCCACCTCTGCTTCTCTTTGTTGAACTGCCCATGCTGGGGCTGCCACAGACAGCGCTTGGAATGCAGCTCTTACTTGGTGAAATGCAGGTAGAAAGGTCCGTCACCCATGAGCTCCTCCACTGCCCACATGCAGCTCACAGTGGTCACGTAGTTATTCAGGCAGCTCAAGATTCCAGGGAACTCTGCAGAGAAAGGAAATGAAAGCCTCATTCGTGTACCGCCTGAGGAGGGCTCGCTTGGTACCTCAAATGCATTATTCACTAGTGCTTCCTCTACTGACACCTAACCTACCCTTCCTCATGGTGCTCTTCCTCTATTATATCCCGCTTTACTGAGTGAGATGATTATAAGATCTTAGGGCAGGGATCTTGGGCAGTGGCATTTTTCTACTGACCAGGTTGCCCAACATGTGCTCAGTTCCCCAGGCCTGGTGCTGCCAGCCAGCTGTGCCACTTCCCGGGAAAAGGCAGTCACGAAGTCTTGTGTTACATACTTTAGGGTCTGTGAATGAAAAAGTACATGCATGTGCCTCTCTTCCCACAGTGGAGCTGTTCCAGATCTCCTCTTACCTCTCCCTCTTCCTCCGCCGAGGAGCAGTACAGCAGTGAGGCACAGCTGGAGGCCTCGCTGCCGCACACCTCCTCCCATTCCAGACAGCACCTGAAAGAGAAATAGGGAGAAGCAGCTTTGTCAGCATTTGCACCAGCAGGCTGAAGCTTTAGCTAGTGGCTTCTGCCAGCCCCAACACAAGCCAAACTTGACTCTGTCAGACGGGGCACCAACTCAGCTATATAATGTCTTTCCATGGGAACTGCTCCTTTTCTACCTGAAAGGAAATCTTGAATTCCTACCATTCAGTTGAGGATGGGGGTGTGTTACTTCTTGTATATTTTGGCATCTGGTTTATGACTATTTAAGAGCAGCAGAGTGGGTTGGAACAAATGTTCATTTCCCTGTGTCCTGTTTTTGACAGTAACCAAAACCAGATGCTTAGAGAAAACCATAGCAATAGAGGAAGCATAGATATTCCTTGAGAGCATTCTCAGCCTCCAGATATTTGCAGCTCAGGGGCCTCCTGGAGCAGACATAATTTCTGTGTATTCAAGGCTTCAATAGATTTTTCTGTCACAAGCCTGTCCATCAGCAGCGGTTACCTGCTGAAAGCACTGCTGCCTACCCTTAGTGATGTTCTTTTTTGACTTGAGGAACACTGAACTGAGCCCTAGTGATGGGGTAGGGAGAGGCTGTGAGAATGTTCTGTCTTGAAAGAGCTTGGCCTAGTTATTACAAAAAAAAAAACAAAAAAAAAAACAAAAAAAAAAACAAAAAAAAAAAACCAACCAAAAACAAACCAAAGTTTGCCAGGGGTTATGATCTCTCTTTCAGAAGCAGCTTGGGAAAAGGGTGAGAGAAGTGTCAGGATGGGAGAGACACCAAATTCAGCATTAGGACAAGACCAATGTGCATAGCCTGCCTAAAGAGTGAGATTGTGGTTTCCAGTAAACAAGGGGTCTGAAGTGATCTGGAGTAGAAGCAAGTGAGAAAGAGCCTCTGCTTTGCAAGGCATGTGATAAGTCAATCATTAGGATTTTTTTACTGAAGAGGTGAAATGACCTGATGGCTACAGTAGCAGGATTCTATGACCAAGAGGATCCTTCCAGTCCCAGATTTCTTGGGGGTGCTGGTCAATGAGAAGCTTGACATGAGCCAGCAGTGCACACTCAGAGCCCAGGAAGTCAACTGTTTCCTGGGTTGCATCAAAAGCAGCATGGCCAGCAGGTCGAGGGAGGTGGTTCTGCCCTTCTGTTCCTCTCTTGTGAGACCTCATCTGGAGTGTTGTGTCCAGTTCTGGAATCCTCAATGTAAGAAGGATGAGAAGCTGTTGGAACAGGTCCAGAGGAGGGCTACAAATATGATCTGAGGGCTGGAGCACCTTCCCTATGAGGACAGGCTGAGAGAGTTGGGCTTGTTCAGCCTGGAGAAGAGAAGGCTCCAAGGAGATCTTATAGCAACCTTCCTGTACCCGAAAGGAACCTACAAGAAAGCTGGAGAGGGACTATTCATAAAGGCTTGTGGTGATAGGACAAAGGGGAACAGATATAAACTGGAAAAGGACAGATTTAGACTAGATATTACAAACAATTTTTTCACCATGAGAGTTATGAGACACTGGAACAGGTTGCCAGGGCAAGTTGTGGATGCCCCATCCCTGGAGGTGTTCAAGGCCAGATTGGATGGGGCCTTGGATAACCTGACCTAGTGGGAGGTGTCCCTGCCTATGGCAGGGGAGGTTGGAACTAGATGATCTTTAAGGTCCCTTCCAACCCTAACTATTCTATGATTCTATTCCGCAAAGCTAGACAGCAGCTTCCGTGTTTCAACCTCTTTCCTGTCACTATGCCTATTTATGGTGTCCCTTTTTCAAATAAAATAGTAAATTAATTACAATGTTTCAGAAACTGGTCAAGAGAAAAGGAATTTTTCTGGTTTACACTCCACCACCTCCTCATTTTGATTTTTTTGAAAAATATCCTGTTTTGCTGCAGACCTTCCTCAGTGTGGGGGTTGGCAAGAGGAAGTGTCACCATTAGCTGATTTCAGTTGAGGGAGGTTGGGAGGCACGAAGTCTCTCCTGCTTATCTTTCTAATCAGGGTTACGTATGATCCCTGTGATAAATACAGTAAGACTGACTGACTAAATATGAAATAGTGTGCTCTGCACTGGGTAGAGCTATATATATGCTTACAAGAACTTGTTCAGGCACACAGACAAACAAACACAGGTCAACAGAACTAAATCAGGACAGACTGTTTCCAGGTAATTTATTCTCATTTGATACACTCCCATAAGAAGTTCTTTGTTCAGTTCTGCAATGTTTGAAGTGTGTCAGGCACTTCCTGGCTCTTTAGCTCACCTAGGAACAAATATAGCATGTTTAAATGCAAATTTAAACAGAAGGGAATAGTAATTGCAAGCATAGAGGTATAATAATGAGGTCATTGAATAACATCTGATGATGCTTGCAATGAGTTTGACCTTGCAAGAAAATAACTGCAAACCTTGCTACAATACGAGAGATGTTCTAATGCCTTTTCTCATCTTTCATACTCACTGTACTTTCCACCTCATCTAAGTCATTCAGCGATGGGTAAAGAATTGCCACATTACCCTGGGGTGGGTTGAGCTGATGACAGCCCAGATTGACAACAAATGAGCTGTCTTGGCAAGTCCCAGAAGAAAATGACTACTTTGATGAAATTCTCTTCCTCTTACGTAGGTCAACACAAAGGTTTTGAAAGCCATGTGGCCTTCTGAAGCCACATGTAGCCAAAAGGACATGGTCAATTCAAACCTCAGCTCCTTTGGTGCTGGACAGCAGACAGCCACAGAACAGGACAAAAATGAGGCAAGTGCAAATGCACTTTTCAATTTCAGTGAGAATGGATGGGTGAAGGGATCCTTGGTGACATAGCAGGCATCCATCCTTCTTGCCAGTGACCATCAACTCTGAGCACTGCCAGTTCTTTCTGCAGCAGGAGGAAAGCAAGAAGCTGATTATCAAGCCAGGAACTAAGCAGAAACCAAGAAGGTGGCAGCACTATTGCAACATCTTGCTGGCATGCCCTGTGTCTGGTGCTAGCAGCAAGGGCACTATTACAGCAGCTGGGGCTCTGGAAGAAAAATCAACTTGCTAATCAGGCTGCTTGATGCTTTTGCTTTGACGCCCAGTTTCTGCAACACTGTTGAGTTGCAGGTGAAGGCAGAAAAGCCCTGTGAAAGCTGTAGGTGTGGGAGGAGTTGGGGGAAGGAAGAACCCCCTTTGCTCTGCAGGAAAGAACAAGACCAAATGTCTGAGAGAAAGCCCTGGAATGATACACCAGGAATGCTGCCACCAGTCCAGGCTCGGCATCAGAAGTGGACTAGTGACTTCAAGTTCCAGGAGGGTCTCAAGATGGATGTAATGGTGTCTCCATCTGTATTCTTTAAGGGTTCTTCTGCCTGTTATCTGCTCTTGGAAATGAGGCCTTGCAGCCATGCCTTCCCCCTCCCCTCCTGTGGTTCCATCAGCTGCCTCCATTTCCCGAAAGTAATTTCAAGTAATTTTAACTAGTATTTGTCCAACACTGATTTTCTAAATGCTCTCAGCTGCTTGTCAATAGAAAGAGGTAATAACTCTTATACTGTTTATATAACCAGAAATCCACATTCAAAGTTCTGCCTACTCTCTGCTTTTAGAGTCTAGTAGAACACACAACAGAAATATGGTCTGTGCTTTAAAGAACTTATAGGGCAAAATAAATCACATGATAGCACTGATAGAGAAGTAATACAAGAAGGTGGAAGCACAATCTTAGCACAGAAGTAGCCTAAATATCATCTGGGATTTTAGCAACTCAGCAGAGCAGAGTTTTAAGGAGAGACTTGGAGAATGAGGTTGAGGTAACTCAAGAGAATTGTAGGCAGCACCTTCACACTTACTGTGTAAGCAGTAGCATGAAGGTTAGGAGAAATTGATTTGACAATCTAGTGGGAGGTGGAAGCTTTGACTTCTTGATATGGAAGTGAGAGATGACAAGAGGACAAGGAGAGTCTGTCAGCGACCCTGAAAGTGATGATGGGAAACTTATGTTTGATATGATAGAGAAAGGAAGATAGAAGAGAGAAGAATTGTGTAGAGAATCTTAATGGGTTCAAGGTGATGGACACAAAAAAGGATATGTTTGTCTCCAACATTGGGATGACTACAAGTAAGACAAGAACAGCAGTGAGAATCTTCAGGGTTCGATCTGGCAGTGGCTGTGAGCTGGCCCAAAATATTCTCTGCTTGCTTTTCCTCCCACAGCAATGGTACAAAGAGTGGTGCACGGTGGGAGCAGGCAGAGCAAACCTGGACCCTTGGACACTGTTTCCTCCCCATGCATCTTAGCAATTAGTCATAAATGACTCATCCTCCCTTGGCCATAATCCCTTCCTTTGCTTGACTCTTCTCCAGAGGCTGCACCAACTGGCCCTAAAGAAAAGTAGAGAGAGCCCCATATAACCAGTCTTTTTCTCCCTTCATCTTTGGAGAACCATTTTTCCACAATCTGATGCTCATGAACAGCTATGTACTTTTAGCTTTGACAGACTTGGATCCCAGAGGCTGAAAAAAAGCTGCTACAAAGGATGACTGCTACAATAAAGTGATATTCATACATACAGTAAATATACTTATGTATGCACATACATATATACACACAAACATAAAAAAAGGTGTATTTTTGTCTGCAAAGCCCGAAACAGAAGGCTATTTCGGCTGAGTTGATTTACATTCACCTGTTTCAGTCAGAGAGGTGTACCTACAAACCCGTTGTTCAAGATGGTGGTTCTTTCTAGCACAATCCGTACTAGAATTAACACAATTGCATGGTTTTTCGCTCAGCAAAATAGCAGAACAAAAGTGCAAAGACCCTTCTGGTGGTTTTGTTGTTCTAGGTTCCTAGTACAAGAAAGAATATAGAACTCCACATATTGGTGAAGAAATCATTATTGAATATCTTAGCTCAGTAGATGTATCCTATCGTTATTTACTGGCACGCATAGTGGAGAAATATGTTAAACTGTCTTACCAGCTCAAAGGGAAGTTCACTTTTTGCTCTGCTTCTGTCCCTTGATAGCTGAGGCTGTGTGGTTTGATGATCAGTCAGTAGCAGCAGTGGCATAATAAAGTAGAGCTTAGTGAGCCCGATTATAAAGATAATCTCAAGAACCAATAAAAAACCTGCTCAGATTATCAGACTAAGTTAAGGCAGCTGCATCTACAATTACTCATAAGTGGTGGAGAAATTGAGGCTTTTCTGTTAAAGGGTTAACACTTAAAGGCCAAGTAATTTGCTAAATATAAAAGTACCTTTCTGCAACATTTATACAAAAAGGGCCAAAAGGAGAGCTCTAAATGACCTAAATCCTGTTCCTAACCCTGTCTGGATGTGAGATGAAGCTCCTCTCAAGCAAGGCCTCTGCTCGGCTGTGCTCAGACACCTGAGATGTCCATGAGCTTCCCTGTCCTGCACTTTCTCCACAGCTGATTGCTGCCCCATGCTTAGCATGGCAGCTCTGGAAGCAAAGGCAAAGCAGCATTGCAGTGCTTCTCTGCCCAGATCCTGGAGCATATAAGGAACTGATCTTTCTGTACCCAACTGTAATGCTGCTACGGCAATGTTAGAGCCAGGAGCCATCAAGTCAGTCAAGTATGTGGGTCTAGTGACAGAGAAGGGCAAGAGAGAAGCAGGCAAAGCAGAGGCTCAGTGCATGTTTGTCACTATTAGCTCTAGGAGCAAGGAGACTGGAGGCAGGAGCCACACACAGAAACAGACATTTCCAAATTGATACCATAGACTGAGTTATGGTGCTTCTCCCGGAGCCTGCTTGTAAGTCTCCCCCGTCCATGGTTACCCATCTAAATGCATACTACACTTTCTATAGTTAGAACCATCCTGATCAGGAGCAGAAACAGAAAGCTTCTAAAACATAAGAATATCACAGAATCATTAGGTTGGAAAAGACCCACAGGATCATCAAGTCCAACCATTCCTATCAAATACTAAACCATGACCCTCATCACGTCATCCACTTGTCCCTTAAACACCTCCAGGGATGACAAAACAACCACCTCCCTGGGCAGCCTGTTCCAGTGCCCTGTGACCCTTTCTGTGAAAATTTTTTTTCTTATGTTATATATTATGTTATATATAGATGTATATTATATGTATATTATTTATATTATGTTATATATATGTATATTATTTTTTTCATATCATTTAAGCAAACATTGCCTACTGCCTCAGAAATGTCCAGATGCCTGTAGTTCTGCTGGAGCAGTAAACATCTTGTCTCCTGTAGAGACAAATTGTACTCCTGCATCTTCCCAGCCTGCCACAGCAGGTCACCGTAAAGATGGTATGGCTGTATAAGACCCACAGCTTTTACTGTATTTTGCTTACAGGGCAGGCAGAAAAGTCAGTGCAAGAGTTCAGCAGCAGCTTTGCTCAAGTGACAAAGCACAAGCTTCTTTTCCTGGTTTCCTTTCATGTTACTGTTCCAAAATACAAAGCAGTATTTCTGTTAAGAACATCACAACTCTCTCTTTTTTAGACTTCCCTGTACCCCAAGTTCCACTCAGCCCAAAGATCCTTAACAGAAGTGCTGCTCTCAAAAGGCCACCCAGACCCTTCTTTCATGTTTTACAGGACCTATTTATATCTGTCCCACAATTAGCTTCCACCAGGTGATCAGTGTTTGTCACCAGATGATGTGTTTGAAGTTGCATCTACCTGGAAGTTCTTTGGGTTTTGGTTTTTTTTTTTTTTTTGAAAAGTGCTGCACTGTCTACTGTCAACCCAGTACCAAAACGCATACATTTTGCTATCAACTCTGGTTCTGCATCACTACAGAAGCAAACATAGTTAATAGGAGAGGCATCACTTGCTCTGTCTGTGCTGCATGCCTTGGTTTGTACAATAATGAACATTTTTGAGTCTGAGATAGGCTTACGTAGACTGAGATTTCTCTGTCTTCTGGCTTCCATGCTTGTCTAGTGAATATGGTGTTAGTCTATCAGAGTAGGTGGTCAGTGCTACAGCCCAGGACTGCGTCTGTATCCTGACACTGTCACTCAGGAATCTGTGAGATTTGACTCCCCTCCTTTCTTCTGCTCATGAAGTCCCCTGGTAAAAAGACACTGTTCTGGTCAGGGAGCATCTTAAGTCCATTATCATGTCCCTGATAGTTGCAAATACTGTGCCCAGTGCAGCAGACCAGAGCCATCTGAGGGCTTTGACTACATGGGTGGGGGGTGCTGTTGGCATCCTCTTACTACCTCAACCCACTGCTCCATGCATCACTAACCTCACATTTGCAGGGCAGGCTAAGTTATCCAGGCATGGCAGAAGTGGCTAAACAGCTTCCCTTGCAGCAAAGGGTTTAGGCAGCCTATTGCAAACTCTGTTCTTTTAAGCAGACCTGCTTGGCTAAGCACTTAAGCATCAAATGTCTTTATCAAACTGTCATCATAACTCTTTCCTGTGCTCCACGCTGCTGTTAGGAAATCTGCTGCTGGGGGTTACTGAAGTCACAGAAGGTGGAGTAAGACTGTTTAGAGACAGCTTGTTTGGGGAGGCCTCCCCAAACCCAATACAACATGGGCTTGCCATGCTACCAATGGGTCTAGCATTTCTCGGGAAATAAATTTTTTCCCAAGTAAATGTTGTTGGGTCATGGACATTTGCAGTTTGCTGCTAGGAGCCACAGAATAAAACCCACCTCAAACTCCTCCTGATCCACAGTGTCAACAAGTCATTGGCCAAAAGCTCTATTGTTATATCTTGCTTCAAAGGGAACTGTCTCTCTTATTTTAATACCCTTATGCTACTTACCAAAGCTTTTCTTCGCCATGAAGAGGCAACTTGTAGTCCAACACAGCAGCAAACCACTGCCTTCTACAAGATTTGCAGCCAGATAGAGCAATAGCAGAAAAAGCTCTTTCAGCATTTCTGGGGCCAGTGATACTGACAGGAACAAGAAGTGTGCAGAACTGAGATGCAAGAGGGCCCTGGGGAGATAGGCAAATTCTCTCTCCTCCCTTAAGCAGCCACAGGCCAGTTACCAGAACATAGTTTCTGAAGTGCAGATAACTGCAAGATAAAGCTGCAAAAGACCATGTTACAGACCACCAGTGATGCTTCTGCCTAGTAGATATGCACACAGCCATTAACACGGTGCAACCAGACCTCAGAGGACAGTGATTGCAGGCTTAGCTCCTCAAGGAAGTAGAGCAGGCTCTGTCCTCAGCTGCCTCTGGGAGGGCACTCAGGGCTCTTGCAGAACAGCAGGGTGGGTGCATCAGCACGCTAAGATAATACTTCTGAGATTTATCCCAGAACACGACAAGAAAATTTGGAAGTAAGGAGGGAAGGAACAAAAAACCCCTGATATCTTGGTGCAGTGCCCAGGGAGCCCCTGAGCTAGGGGCATCCTGAGGGAGTAAAAACACAACATGCAAAGCTAAGCCCTGTCTGTTCCAAATCAATGTAGCAGAGTCAATGGCTGTTCTGAACATTCAAACCAGTGCTAGGGATACCTGGAAAACCTCTTTCAGTGCTCACTTGTGAAAGAAACTGATTCTTTTCATCTCAATGCTCCTTCTCTTCTAGGGAGCTGTGGGCTTGGCTAAAGTCTTGGGTAAGAGGTCAGGGAGAAGGCAGAGAGTTTATTGGTGTCACAGTGGATTATTACTGCACTGGAAACACACAACATTCACCACAATGGTTCTCTCTGTATAAGAACTTCTGTAGCCAAACAGCCCATGTGTGAGTAGCTCTATGCCTGTGTATGTTGTAGGTATTCATATTTGATATCAGTAACTTTTAATTACAATTACCCTAATGAAAACAGAGATATAGAGATGTCAGAGGGAAACAGTCACAGTTACAGTGCAAATAGCAGTTTCATGGTTGGCTTTATTAGCTACCAGAAATTGGTGAAACTTTGTGCTGCTGACCTGTTAACTGCAGAAGACCAAGTCCAAGGCAGAAGGTAGAGTTGCAAGCTAATCCAGGTGGGACAACACTTCTGAAATTTTGACATAGTTCTAAAAGCTTCTCAATGTTTCAGTTAAAGTCCTTGGAAAGTACTAGGAGAGATACTGATTCAGTAGAAAGCCCTAGTAGCCAGAATGTCTGGAATTATATATGTTTAGGATTATATCGTTTGCATACCCCACCTGAAAAGGCAAAGTCTTTCTGAAACCTGAGTTGCATTTGGTCTCTAGGACACACACAGAGGTCTGTGATAATTATATGAGAATTGGTTTTGATCATTCCTCGTGGACAGGGCTGAGACCCTGCATAATTAACAAATGATTACAGCTGGGTTTAAGGATCCAACGACATTAATAGGAAATGTGCAACCACCTGTGTTTGGAAAGGGTAGAGGAACTTTAATGTAACAAACATACTTGCCATGGGTTATGCTTCTAGGATTCCAGGTACATACAACCTCAAGTCTTGTGAGAATATCAGGGAAAATAATTTAAATTTCTGTACTCTTTACAAGGTTACTGTAAAAAACACATTTGTACAGCTACATAAGCTAAAGGGTAATTTTCAACGTACAGTTGCTTTTTCTGCCATTATAAGGAGGTTTGACCTAGGATTTTTTTTTTAAAAAAGAAGAAATCAATCACCTCAAGTTTGAGACATTAACAGGGTAAGTGGCAATAGAAATAGGCATGTATTTCTGTGGACCTAACAGTTTTCAGTTGTATGTAATAGAGCTTACACAAAGTAAACTTTGTTTCTTTTCTGAATTTTCTAGCACTTTGTTCGTGGCATCATACAGTAAAAGCCCTACACTCTGCAACACCAAGTCCTTAGTTTGTCTGTGTCCCATTGGCAGGGCCATCAGAGCGACAGGAGACCCATTGCTTGACGTAACTCCGTGGAAAGTCCTCTCCCTCCTGCTCAAGAAGAATGGGCCCACAGTTGGTCTGACTGTTTTGCTCAAATTCACAGTCAACTGGACTCCCACAGTCTGAGTCCACAAAGCCACTGTCAATAGTGTCCAAATCTACGCAGATCATAGGGTAAATGTCACCAGGCCTTGCAATATGAGGGAAGAAGTCACAGGAACCTTCACTGTAGGAAACACTTTCACCATCAGGAGAAGGTAGAGAACCTGGATTTTCCAAATCCCACGGTTGCAAGCAAAGTGCTTCTAGGATGCTCCTCATCCCTCCTTCAAAAGCTCTTTCTACTTGCTGGTGAGCTGGGACACTGGAACTCCTCAGGGGCTCCATGGACACAGATCCTGAAGCGAGTATTTTGTCCTGGGTGCTCAGATCAGCCAGATGCAAGTCACTGGATGTCTTTCCATCTTCATCATCAACATTAACCTTGGGGTAACCAGTTTCCCCAGTACCACTATCTTCCTCACTGCTATGGTCATGTTCCCTGTGCACACGGTTACAGGTGCACTGGCAGTTACAAGGTGTGAATTCATCAGCCACGGTCACAGTATCAATGGACAAATGTCCATATGACTGGTCCCCAGTCCCACTGATGCTGTTTACACTGGACAGCAGAGACTGGCTGTGCTGACCTGGGGCAGTCAGGCAAGACACACACGGCTTGCAGGGCAGATCTTGTCTCAGCTCACGCAGCTCCTCCCGTGAGATGCTTTTGGAAGGATGCATGGCATAAACTTCTAGGACTTCAGGAAGGACTACTCCCCATTCAAAGAAATCGAGGGTCACTTGTTTATGGGATGCACCAACCCACTTCTGCATAAAAGGGCAAACAGGTATTGAGAGAGAGGTTAGTATCATCAGGTTTGAGGTTGCACAGAAATGACCACTGTTCTTACACTTTTAAAGGCCAAGTCAGACTCTAAAGCCACTGACTGCTCTGAAATAGCAGGGTGTAAGACGCTGTTATTACCAGACACAGGCAGCTGCTGGAGAACTGACTCAAGTGATTGAAAACAATTAGCTCTGAGAGGTTTGCATGGCTCTGAAGTTTTCTCTATGCTGCAAATAACGCCACTGCCCACAGCAGCATTCCTTTGTGCATCAGCCAGAGATCCTTTCCAAAGCCAACCCGTTTCCTCTCCCATCTTGTCCTGGACACTGCTGCTCTCAGGAAAGCACGGTCAGCTTCTCCCCATATGTGCTGCATCTGCACCCAACACACACATGCAGCCCTGCTCTGTCACTTCCCTCACCTCAGTTCCCTAG
The DNA here is from genome assembly GCA_033558105.1 of Coccyzus lansbergi. Classification (NCBI taxonomy): domain Eukaryota; kingdom Metazoa; phylum Chordata; class Aves; order Cuculiformes; family Coccyzidae; genus Coccyzus; species Coccyzus lansbergi. The sequence continues at coordinate 22,881 of JAUMJK010002016.1, forward strand.
GACAGGAATCACGGCAAGGCTTCTCTGAATCTTCTGTGTGCAACCATGCCTCACACCAGCCTTTTTCTCTCACAATGACAAGTTTAACTTTGTCATGTGCTTCATTTGCTTGTGTAGCCCATTCATACCTTGAAATCTCCATTATGCACCAGGTAAAGAGGTTTGAAAAAGGAAGCAGGGTCCGGGATACAACCTTCAATCTTCTTCCACAATCTGGAAGAGAAAAGAGAAAGGCTTTGGGATTAAGCAGAAATCACAGATTCAAAGTGATGCACTTCCAGATCCAGTTCAAGCAGCTGAAATCCCCTGCCAAGCCTCACTGGCATCAGAAGTTAGCAAATGGCTGAGGATCCAAGGATTGATTGTCCTATCAGAGCCATCTAATGGCCTTTCTTGTGAGCCTTACAGGAGGTGGGGCCTCAGCCTTCAGGACTTGTGCACACTATATTCATGCTAAGGAAAGAGGTTCCAGGTTTTTTCCCTCTTGGAAAAGCACCAAGTGCTACAGATGCCTTTCCCCTCAGGCTGGTTCCTGTTCTGCTTCTCCAGGCTAGAACTCTGCCCTATACAGTTTTTCTGTGGCTGTGGGCTGTTTCAGCCCTGTTGCTGCACTAGTCCAGTGCCCTCCTCTCTGGCAGCTCATACTCCATCCCTCCACAACAGCACGGGACCCTCCAAAAAGGAGAGAGGCCCCCAGGCAGCACAGAGAGGCCTGTGTCAGCTTTGGAAAGGGGCAGGCCAGCCCTGGCTGCTACTCCCCTCTGGCAACTGCAGAGTGCAGACAGGACCAGGAGAGCAGCCCAGGAGGCTCTACATAGAATCATAGAACCACCAGGTTGGAAGAGACCCATCGGATCATCGAGTCCAACCATTCCTCATTGTCTTGTCCCAGTTGTCTAAATGGCAGCAGAGCCCAAGAGAAAAGCGAAGTGCTCTTGACAGTGTACCAGCTGGAAACAGCTCCAATGGCTCTCACAGGCCCATAGCTCTGTTCAAGCATGGATATATACACCCATCCTTACCAAGAGAATGAGAGCATTTGCTCCAGCTCCCTGAAGCATTCTTACCTCTGCTGTTTGGCCAGAAAGGTTATGACTGAGGCAGTGATTGCCAAGACAACACCTGACAGCAGCAGCCATCTCATGCCTGCTGTCTCTGTCACTGCTGGAGAAAGAGACAGGGTCATTCAGGCTCATCTTGCATTTCCACCCTGGTCAATAAGCAAGAGAGAGTGAGGAGAGCCCCTCAGTTTCTACCCTAGACTTTCTCTTGGGCCACTAAGGCTGTCACCTGGGACCCAGCACTCCAGACATGGGGTCTGGATGGGGATGCTCAGAGAAGACTGCATCACAAAAGGAGCAGTGGATCAGCTGCCCTGTGGCCTGGCTACCATGCAGACCAACAGCCACCATGCTTGGGGCAGGACAACTGCCTCCTATGAAGACCCCTGGTGTTTCTGACTTCCTGGTTTAGAGACACCTTCACAGATGATCCATTGACTGAAAAGAGAGTGCAAGTGGACAGAGATATGTGAAGAGAAGGTGTTGACTAGAAAAGTGCTTGTTGGCTGCTCTCCATCTGTGATGGAAAGAAGCACCTTTGAGGTGCAGAACTCAGCTAACAGCCCAGCACAGTGGGCAGCCGAACCCAGCCAGAAGGTAAATGAAGGCATCACTTACCAGCCTGGGCCTGGGGTTTGTGTGTGCAGTAAGCAAAACAAACATGCCTGGTTTTGCTAGACTTATTAGAATTTGTTGTAATGAATTGGATTTGATTAGAGTTCTGGAAGCATTCTCTGACACTGGCCTAACTGGAAGGGCAAGGATTGCTGGTAGTATGTACCGGCAGGGCTGGTTTTCAAAGTCAGTGGAGAACTCCATTCACTCCAAAATCCACTGTAGACAGTGTCTTCTCGGGGTCTGGCTCTCACTTGGAACTCATACTCAGTGTTGGCCTGGAGTTCCAATGGCAGGATCACCAGTGTTCGTTTATCTTCACGGATAGCTTTAGTCTTCTGAGTCTGTGGACAATTAAACATCAAAACATTCAGGGCTGGAGTGGCTGTTCCCACTTTTACCCACACTAAGCCCTCCAAAGTAATCTCCTCTACTTTCACACTGTTTCTGCAAGGCCAGAAGGCCAATAGCATCCAGGCTTGTATCAGCCATGGTGTAGATGTCATCACGGAAGGGATTGTTCCCCTGGACTCTGCGCTGGGGAAGCTGGGGAAGGGTCTGGAGTCCAGAGGTCCTGGGAGTGGCTGAGGGACATGAAGCTGTCTGGTCTGGAGAATAGGAGGCTGAAGGGAGACCTCATTGCTCTCTACAGCTCCTAGAAAGCAGGTTGTAGTGAGATAGGTGCTGTCTCACAAGTAACTAGTGATAGGATGAGAGGAAATGGCCTCAAGTTGTACTAAGGGAGATTTAGACTGCATACTGGGAAATATTCCTTCATAGAAAGGGGTGTCAAGGGCTGGAAAAGGCTGCCAAGGGAAGTGGTGGAGTTACCATCCCTGCAGGAATTTAAAAGTCATGTGGATGTGGCACTTAGGGACAGGGTTTAGTGGTGGGCTTGGTAGTGTGAGGCTTATGGCAGGATTCAGTGATCTTAAAAGTCTTTTTCAACTTAAACAATTCTGTGATTCTGTGACAGCTTGAGAAGAAAATGAATTATCAGCCTTCCCCACAGGATCTAGTACTTCTCTAACAGCTTCTGCTTCTCTTTCTTTTTTTTTTTTTCTTTTCTTTTTCAGTTTTGCCTGTTTTCAGTCCAGTCAAGCAAAGAGAAACCCGTTCTAAGCCATGAAATACCTTCTTCCATACCAGTGCTCTTGTCCTGGTTGGTCTGGCTTCCTCTTTGCTGGTACATCCTACTTGGTGGTAAACCAGCATCGCACTTACCTCCCAAGTGTCGGTCCTTCTCTTGTAACGCAGCTGATATTCCAGCTCCTCATTCAAAAAGTAGAAAGGAGCGTTCTGGTAGATGGTTTCCCAAGAAATATTGTAGCCCTCTGAGAACACAGCAGTCAGATTGAATGGAGGTTGTGGTTTGACTGGAAGACAGGATAGTGTTACACTTCATAACCATATTGCAGACAAGAGGTGGCCCAGAACAGTATCAGCAATGGAGAGTGAGTAGGGAACAAAACTGGCCTGGCAGGGTGGGCCCTCCTATACAGGACAACATCCTCAACATTCCTGTCTCCTGCAGTTCTGAGCCATGCACCTCACACCTCAGCAGCACAGTGAAGTCAGGCCCACGTGTCTCTGAATATGCCTTCTGCCTGTTCCTGAGCCTCCTCATCACCAAAGGAGAAGATAGCACAGGGGGCTAATATCTCCTGGGTGTGGAGCACCTTGTTCTTCTGGTAACACAGAAGGACTCTGTGTAGCCAAGGTCAGTTGCACAGTAAAGGAAATACTCCTCAATGTAACAGAGATCAGGAGAAACTGAAGCTGGGGAACACTGCATAAACCTAGTGCAGATCCCTGTGTCATAAGCACCTGAAAGGCAAGCCCTTGTGTCCCCTGCAGGGTGCATTTAAATCTCAGAAAGCAGTAATGCCTAGACTCCAGCACTAGTCGGCAGGGTCCCTCGCTGAGCTTTGATGCCTCTGTACGGAGACATCTAGGAGACAAGCGAAGCACCACTGCCCCATTTGCAGTCTGTTAGTGAGGGGGAGCGGCTTTTCTGAACTGGTATGGCATCTGTCAAAAAGATGACAATTGCTGAAGAATCCAAATAGAAAACCCCTTTTTTTCATATGCCCACACCGTACCTGACTGCCAGGCTAAGCACCTCTTCTCTTCATAGATTGCTGCACAACTCAGAATACGCCAGCCTCCCACCAAGTCAACTACATGATTGCACTCAGTCTCCCTGTCATACAGCAGGCTAGGATGGCTAGGAATTGCCCCCAAAAGCAGAAGTTCTATCTCCATTGCATCTGGGACACCTTGTGTCACCACAGCAATATCCTGTTGGTTCAAATGTCCATTGCAAAAGCCTTCTGGGACTTCTGTGAAGACACTTGTGGCATTTGTGATTGAACCAATTCCTCTTGCCCTTTAGGTTCTAGCCAAGAACAAACACTTGCACAGTCCAGGTATGAGACTGATCTGGTGGAAATTTATCACTTACGCCATCTCCAAGCTCAGCTTCAAGCATAAACGTTTCTGTAGTTTACAATAGCAACAACAAGAGCCTGATGCTCTGTGTAAAGAAGTGCATACCACACATTGCCCCACCACTGGCTGCCCACCACTGGCTGCCATGCTCGTTCCTTGCGCAGGCTACCCTAGCAGATAGACATACGATCAGACAGCATTTATCAAATCCACTGCTTTTCTACTTACTGTTTTCTGCCATATAAAAGCTTTTGGAAATCATGTGCTGCCTATCAGCTCTCTCTGTAACATCCACTTGGACTTTGATATCTGCCAGGATTTCAGTCATGTCCACTGTGCATGCATACTGTGTGTGACTGGTGTTCCTGGACAGTTGTAGGAGACTGCAGGTAGCCACAGGATTTTCTGGATCTTCCTCCTGAATCCTAAAAGCACCAAAACAAACAAACAAACAAAGTCCACATCAGCCACATGCTGTAGTTGGAGTAATCTGTTCTGAACCACCAGACATGTAAATTAATAAAAGGGAGGTAATGTATTCAAATAAAAAATTATCTTTGAAATGTGACAGATTTTTTTTTCTCTTGTTTGCTCAGCTTAGTATCTTTGAGAGAAGTAGGAAAGTGGTGCAGAAGTGTTTATGAAAAGGAAAGGTGCTCAGTGGGGCTACAGACCCCAGGGCTGCCCCTCCATCCTTGCTGGGGGAGGACAGCAGCCACATAGGGCTTGGACAGGGAGCCCTGCCAGCACACACAATGAGAAGCCACTACCAAAGGCAGCAAAAGTCAAGGTATTACCTGGGCAGGAGAGAAAACTGTGCCAAGGAAGGCAGAGTCAGTGCAGCAGTCAGTGGTAAGCAGGGCAGTCAGTGGACACAGGAACCAGGGATCCTTTGCTGGGGGAGAAGCCAGCTCATAGCTGGAGTGTGACGTACCAAGTGAAAACCAGCGTGGCAGCAAGAACAAGAATCCTGTCTAAGAGAGAGGAGAGGAGGACCCTGCGCTATGGCAAAGTTACAGGTTCCTGCTGACTGCGCTTTGTTCTTCCTGCTGAGACGTACCATGTTGCAGTGAGGCTATATGAACTGGCACCCAAGTCATTTCTCAGAATGCAGGACAGTGTCTCTACATAGTCCACAAAACAGGTGAGGTTTTCACAACACTTAGCTGTAGGGTTGGAAAGAGAAAACACAATATTAGCTTCCACAATGAAGCAAGCAGGACTTGATATCAACACGCACAGTCCTCATGGCTTCCACTGAATCTGAAAGGAACAGACCACCCTGTGCCAGATCCCTGAAAGTCTCACATCTTGGAACATAATGTGTGTTCCATCTCTGCAGAGAGACAAGTCACTGATGGCAACATAAGTGTGAAATAAAAATCTATTAAAAATGCTGTGGCAGCAAATAACATGCCAAAATATCAGGAAATGCCCACATTGTGACTTAATTTTCAAACTGATCTCTGTCCCCTCTTACAAAGTCACCACAGCAGTTGCATATTATTTCTGCAAGATCCCTAGCTTATGTAGCATATGAAAGAGACATGGCTACCCAGCCAGAAACAGCAGCATTGTCAAACAGTTTGATGATACCACTTCCTAAACTGAGTACTGTTCTTTGGTAGCCTAGGTTTTGGGTTGTGACATCTACATGATGCTTTGCATGTTTTTAAAAAAGTGGTATTTTTGTAATTCTTTCTTTACCATTCTCTCTGCTTACTGCTTTCTACAGCTTGACATCTGCAGCATCAATACTTTTCATGTCCAGCTGCAGAGGCTCAGAAAATACTTTTCATTGAATTCTGGAAAAAAAAATATTGCACATTTGTAGTTACAAATTTCCACAAATCATTCTGATACTGAAGTGACAGGCACAATTTATTAATCACTTAAACTGAAACAAACTTCTAAAGAGAACTTGGGAGACAACTGCAGAATTTATGCTGGTCTTTCAGAAAATGAGCTAATTTGAAAGTGGTTGCAAAGCAGCATTTATGGTCTTCTAATTGTTCTACAGGATCTCTGCTACATATCAGTATCCAACATGTGCTGTAGAAAAGCACAGTTGTTTTACGCATAACACACTTCAGTTATGTCCCCAGATTTCAAGACAGGGAAGGTGGCAGGACAGTGAGAAATATTTGCATTGGTGACTCCTCTCTGGGTAGCACCTTAGGGTGACAAGAACCACTGCTGCTATGCTAGAGATAACTGAGCAAAGAAAGGCCTGCTGGAAATGGGGCATGCCAGGCTCGTGCAAACCATGTCTGCTACAGTGATTGTTAATCTTCTCATAGTTACCATTACACCTCTTTTTGATGGGAATAAAATTGTCATCAACTGCAGGATGATCTCAAAGTTGTTACGTGCATGTGTAAACCACCCTCCAGCTGAAATTACAGCCCTCACACGAGTTGTCTCTGCATCTCCAGTCAAAATGCACAGCAGACACGTCCAATGGATGGTGCAGCTGAATTCTAGGCCAGAGCAAGGAAAACGAAGTCCAGCTTTTCCCACTGACTTATCACAAAAACTTCTTCCTCATCCTGTTGCATCAGTGCACACCCTGCTCTCCCTGCATGAGCACTGGGCAGCACTCAGGTCTGCGTACCAGAACTACCCAGATGTCAGGATGGTGACAGAAGAAATCTGGGGATGCTAGCATGGACGGGTCCCAAGGGTGAACAAATGCATTATTAAACTGCAAGTGATTCAAGTGGTGTGATTGTCACTTTGTTTCATTTTGACTTTTTCATTTCACACTGACTTCAGGATTTTGTTCTAAAATTTGCATTATGTTTTAACTTTTCATTTTAGGCCCTCAGCAGGCTCTTCTGGAGCCTCTGGTACAAGCACAGAGTCCTGAGCAATGTACTTTTTCTTCCTTAACCTAACTTCACTCTCTTACAAAAACAGGGATGTAAAATCCTTACTTTCCTTTAGGAAAGACAGCAAGAATTCATAAGTTAATAAGCATTGCTAATTAGTATTCGTCTATGCTATTAAGTTAATCAGTCAAGTGGAGTACTATTCCTGGGTAACTGGTAAGCTACAAGTGTATCTTTGGGAAATAATCTGTTAGGAAATTAAGGAGAGGACAGCTTTTTACTGGGAAAGGAATGATGAAGTGTCCTAATCCCTGTTAGACCCAGGATGAATTGTCCATCCTTGGCAGCTTCAGAAACAAAAATCAAATACTTTTCACAGTAAAGTCTAGTTTGGTCCAAACTGCAACTAGTGCAGGGTAATTTCTTGATTTGTGTTACATAAAATTCAGACAAGACATCACAGTGGCCCCATACAGCAGGAAGACACAGCTCTGAATTAATCTTTTCGGCTAATTTAGGTTTGGAACAGGTCCAATGCTCTGCCTAGAAGTGGCATGTAAAACGCTAAACTTGCACCCATTCCCTGCAGCTACTGTTGTTGCTGCCTTTTTTCTGTCCAGTTGACCTGTTCAGAAAGTCAGCTCTGAGTCAGCTGAAGCTTGCAGGGTGGGTAGGAACCAGGAGGAAAAGGGGAGTGACTGCACAAAGCAGTCCTGAGCAAAGGGGCTCAGACCAGGAGAGGTTCACTCCACTGTCCTTGGTTGCCAACAGTGGCTATAAGCCGTAGGGATGTCCTAGACTTGGTCAGCAAAACCTTTCCTCTGGCAAAAGGGTTTTGGGGAGAGGGCGGGGGTGGTCATTCTACTCTAATGACAACAGTAGATATTTCAATACAAGGCAAGCACTCCCTCTGCACTCTCCCTAATGGTGCTGCTGCCTGGAGAGATGCAGTCTGGCTGTGCTCTGCCTGACTATGCATCTTCTTGTGTCTGTCCTCCCCTGCCCATGGAGTCTCTTCCATAAGTCCTTGTCCCACGGAACCCTATCCCCTGGCACCCTATCTTGTACTTGCTGTTCCATGGCAGCTTTGTGCCATGCACATCTCAGCAGAGCCTGTGTCAATGGTCACCAAGATAAATCCTATTGGTGTACAGCCTGGAACAGAGATCTGGGAACTTACTGTATTGGAAGAAAAGGAAGAAGGAAATACTCCGGACCCACAGTTTGATCCTCATGTTGGTTCTGACTGGATGTCCTGGAATAAAACACAACCAAAAAAAACCAACTTAAAAATCCAAACATCCAAGCAATCAATTAAAAGCTCAGCTCAACCATCAACTTCCATGTGGCAGGCTGAGGTGGAATTTATCTTGCTTTCACTTAAATATTCAAAAGTAACGTGTCTAAGTTAAGCGAGTCATCTTGTCTCTCATGTATGTATCTAGTTCCTGGGCTAAGGGAGGGATGACCAGCAGCCCTGCCAAGTGGTCAAAACCCAGGGCAGTGACATCTCTGCACCTTGCCAGCAGCAAGCACAGAGAAAGCAGCACAGGGACTGCAGCCTTAGTCTATCCATGCAACAGGAAGGCACTTAGGTTAAGTGCAAACCCATTTTTTTTCTTCATTGGTTTCCTGCAACTAGAAATGGTTTGCAGCTAGGAGAAGTGACATTTCTGTGGCTTAAGCATCTGTAGAGTGAATTAAACAAATGAGTCAGAATGTCACTGCGGATCTGTATGAACAAGGCTTGTGAGAACACATTGATTTGGCCTGCCCGTAGCTAGATAAGCAAGGAATATCTAATTAAGGCAGATCAGATGAAAAAATAACAGCCTCCTACGTGGCACAGAAGACAATGCTGTACAGCACTTCACGGGAAGGCTGTCCTGATGCAATTTGGTGAAGAGAACCTACCGGGAAGTCTTCAAAGAAGCGGACAGCAGGATGTTTACAACAAAATGAGGAAACAGCATTACATATAGATGACTGTTCACTACCCAGACTCTGCTCCAAGACCAGGCCCTTAAGCCACATAACACATTAATGTGCTGTTCTCACAGTATTTAACATTTACAGGAACACACAGATGTGCACAAAAGGACTTAAAATGAGGTCCCCACAGAGTATTGGCTGTTGATACCTGGGACAGATGTCACCGTTTCCTCAAACTTTTCTGAAATGGGCTAGACTACCTGGGGGTAAGACTTTGAAGCAGCTTTGAAGGCTACTACATGGTCTCACTGGAGACTTCTCCAGGCTGAACAACTCCAACTACCCCTGCCTGTCTTCACAGCAAAAGGGTTGCCCTCACCTTGATCATCTGTGTTCCCCTCCTCTGGAGCTGCTCCAACAATCCATGTCTTTTAGGGGCTGGGAACTCCAGAGCTGGACCCAGGGCTCTAGATGAGGTCTCATGAGAGCAGAGCAGAGGGGTAGAATCTTCTCCCTCGAGCTACTTGCCGCACTGCTTTAGATACAGCCCAGGTTAGGCTTGGATTTCTGGCAAGCCAGCTCATGTCTAGGTTTTCACACAATGGTTCCCCCAGGTTGTCCTTGCCAGGGCTGCTCTCCACCTCTTCACGCCCCAGACTGTGCTGATACTGGGAGCTGCCCTGGCTCAGGTGCAGAACTCAGGTCTTGGTGTGTTTGTGTTTCCCCTCACCAGCACCAAACACCCAGACAGTCACTCGGCAGAGACAACTGCAGTGAGGCCTCTCTCACTTGGGGAACATTTGTGGTGTTTAAAAATTTCCCAGGTTTACTCAAATAATGAAAGCAAAATAAATTTAGCAGCCACCAAAAAAAACCCCAGTAGCCCCGTGTGAGCTCAGGAACATGCTCTCAAGGCGCTGTAGTGTCCAGATGAGCTCAGCGAGGCACACTCAGGAGGTGCCATAAGCATGTCTTGGTTGCAGCACCTCCACCCTGCAGAAGAGCAGCCCCTCCTTTCCTGCCAAGTGCAGTCTGCGGATGAAGAACACGCTCCAGCTCAGCAAGGAGCCCCAGGCACCCTGCTAGCCTCCCTTGCCTGCTGTGAGGGGCAGGGCAGAAATGCTCTTCCCCACACTCTAGCCCTTCTTTCCACATCACACACATCCTCGAGGAAACACCCCCTCTTGACCCCTCTAGTCCCAGTTTTCCAAGTTTTCCCAGTTGACTATCTATTGTCATTACCACTGTACTGGTAGTGCAGTCCCTAATTCCTAACACACTGTCCAACCCCACCCTGTGCTCCCACTTATCCTGCTGCTGGTCCCCTCCATATTCTCATTCCTTTGAGGGAGATACCCTGTTATCCCAACATCTGAAAGTTCACTTGACTTCATGTTATGTTGGCTGCACCACAGGACAGTGTCTCGATGCCGCATCTGCTCCTGACGTCCCAGCACAGAGCCCTGCTCCTTGCAGCACAGCAAATAGAAGAACTGTGCCAAGTGAACTGGCCACTGGGCCTAGAGGTCACTAGTCCTAGGGATATGACACATGGGATTGTCCGCTGCCTTTTGACGTTATCCTTATCCGTGTGAAATGCCTAGAACCTATTGCTGCTGGGCTTAGAATATTCAGAGGTGTCTCAGCTCGAGATGCCAACACCCTGTCTATTCTCACCCCATGAGTGAATGGTCCCCACAGTGGCTGCTGCCCTTTTTCAGGTCTTTCTGCCCCATCACTGATGGGGACCCCACATACTCACTGGGCTGCAGGATGGAGTTATTCTATCCCATGCCTTGCTGTGGGCCCATCTCAGACCAAACCTGCTACGTGCCTGTCACACTCCACAGCTTCAGTCACCCTGTGAGGCCAAGAAAGGCAGCCTGCTGCCTCTTCTTTAGCAGAGGGAGAATGAGTGGGGCCCTCAGAGTGGTCTGCAGACCCATTGCTTCTTTTAGAATCCAGCTGGCAGTGCCCACAACATTTCATGTTTGTGACATTTCTGTAGTTCCCTCATTTTACCTCCACTCCTGCCTAAACAGACAGAGCAACGCAGGGGAAGTTTTTGCTTCTTTTAGTTACTGGACCATAGTTTCTTTAAAGTGACTTCTCTATTCTCCTTCCTCAGTACCATCAATCCAATGGGACAGGAATGACAGAACAGGAAAAAGTCAAAGAAGCAAGCCCAAGCAGCTCATCAGGAAGATGTCTTATGGTGATGTCAGAGGCTGCCATTAAACACTGGAGAAAAGGTTAAGGTAGAAGGCTGTATTCTAGAAGGAAATTTCCTGAATAAGGCTGTATTCTAGAAGGAAATTTCCTGAATAAGAGCACAATAGCAAAAATAAGACAGAAAAGCAGTAGGGTCTGCTAACACAGGTGAGGCAAGGAGACAATACTTCCTCACTTGGGACTTCACCATCCCATCTCTTACTCTTGTCAGTGCCCACAGGTTATTCTAATGCTTCTCTCTTTCACTTTATACCACTCTATCTCAGTGGGGAGGGACTGCTGCTTCTGAGAGCACCACAGAAAGGGGCAGTGCTTTGTGTGTCTGACCTCCTGGCTGTGCTCGAGGCTGTTATGACAAGACGCAGATGCAGGTAGAAAAACTGGGAAAGATACAGCTCTGCAGCAGTGTCTCTGTGGTCTCTGATTGCTGGAAGACCTCATGGCTTCACAGGGATGTACAGCAGCCCTTGTTCTAAAGCTTCCTCCAGTCAGGCCATTTGCGAGCCTCAGTCCCAGTCTATGATTAAGCCCCTCACCTTCTCTAAATTCCTCCATTTGTTACACCCATCCCACCGCCTTCCACCTGCCAGCACCCTGCTCATGGCATTGTTCGCCTGGAGGGAAGAATGGTAGTGAGCAACGAGCAGAAGCAAGAACTTATTCCCTGTCCGGCATTAAAGAAGTCCTCTCTACCCCTCATTTCAGTTTCTGTCTGTGAAACAGGGAATCAGAGACAGCTTCATGCATCCTTGAAACACAGTTACTTAATCCTTATAAAATGTCGAGTATTTTAAGCAGCTGCCAAACACCGTAGCTGCAGATCTGCAGTAGTCTAGGGAGCGGTGTGTGAGAGAACAGTAATAAAGTTAATTAACCATTCATACAGATGTGCCCAGGTAAATAATGCTACAAGGTTTTAATAAACCAGAGAATAGGAAATAGGCCCAATACAGACACAGACATTGACAAAGAGTATTTTTTGCAAGGATCTGGAGATATGGCGCTGTAAGTTGCCAAATCTGGATGTAGTTTAAGCTCACAATTCAAAGTGTCTTCAGGAAATGTATACACTTATATACAATACTTCCACAAGTCTGAATAAGAACTCAGTTTAAGACAATAATAAAAGAATAAAATCTGGTATTTCCAAGCATGAGAAAATAAACTTCATATACACACCCAAGCAAAAAACAGTGACACTCTCTCAGTACACTGGTTACAGGGAAAAGCAGCAGGGAGGCAGAAAGTTTCTTGATTCGTCCAGCAGAGGCCAACAGCACTGACAGGAAGGGCACAAGAGCCATGTCAGCTAGAAGAAAGATTTAGAGTGAAGTCACAGACAGAAAGCAGGAACAAACTGGCAGCAGGGAAAGTCAGTGGCAAAGTGGACATTACCTTGCCCTGTCCTTTCAGCCCTCCAACACTTCCACGGTTGCCCTGGCTAAATCATCGCTGTGCCTAAGACACTGCTTGCGCAGGAGCTGCAAGGCAGGAGGATCTCTTACTGAGTGAGAGTAAAGCCTACTTGTGCATCGGCCAAGGGCTGTAGTGTATTGGAATACAGAGTGATAAATGGCTGACGTCACCCCTGTATCAGTATTACTGTGCTGACAGAAGGATGTGGTGAGCAGAGAAGGCAATGAATTTAGGTCCAAACACCCACACAACTTTTATTACTGTATTGCTCTGCTCTCTTACGCTTATCTGAGAAAAAGGTGGGAGAGCAGATAAAACCTCACAAGCCTCACACCTAAAAGGTCAGAGTGGGGCTGGTGGAATGGGAGTCTGACAGTGGGGAGGCATCAGTGTTAAGACATGAAATGCTTAAGCTTAAAGTTTGGTATGTACCACAAAGCAGATAGCCAGGTTCCACTGTGCTCTGCTTCCAGCTGCCCCCAGAAGGGTCTCCAGGAGTGGGGCACTAGTCTTCCAACCATGGGCAGGGAGGAATAGGTGTTGGGCTAAGTAATGGAATCTTCTCCATATGCATTGAAACAGTACACAACCAACACACAGGTCAGCCCAGGTACTAGCAGGAACCTAGTAAGCACAGTTAGGAACCTTGTGCCCTGGCCTGAATGGTCCAAAGAACTAGCTTTTCCCAGGCTGAGTAAGAATCATGGAGGTGTTGACTCTGTAGAGACAAGGAAATAGAAGGAGGGCTGAAGGTAGGCAATGAGCCCCAGGAGAGAAAGCAGCGGCGGTCAGAACTTCTTTTTCTACAATAATTAATTTTAATGTAAGGAAGTTTACCCTTTGCTGACTGCCAGGATTACTTTGTGTGCACCTTGCACCCCATAATGCTCACTGATGGTGAAGCATAAAGCCAAGAGGAGGGCCTGCCAGAAGGCTGGAACAGCTCATCATGCACGGATGTGTTGAAACTGAATGACTGATTCTCTTCTGTCATCCAGCACTATGCAAGTACACGTGCGCACATACAAGCACCTGCACATGGTGCTGTGCGAGTGCTGCACTATAAAGAGTCTTGCCTCTGCAGAGCAAATGATTCATGTGCCTAGATTTTCGGTCCTGGGAAGCCGAGCAGAGCGCAACACACCAGATCTGTCTCAGTGCCTGAGATGGACTGAATCCACCATATCCAGCCTAGGAAGAGCCATGGTGTAGGATACACATGCAGGATCTCTAGGAGCCCTGATACTCATTGCCACCCAGAGGATAAAAGAAAGGATACACCCACCACCTGCATGGAGCAAGGAAAGCCAGCGGGCTCAGCGTGCAAGAGCCATCTCCAAGAGCACATAGCTCCAGCACTGCTTTCTGCTGTGTCAGCACCCATTCCTCTACACCTGAGGCATATGGAACTTCAGAGTATCTGAATTCAGCTCCCACGTTAAAGCACTTGGAGGCTAGAAGCAATTCAATTGTCATGGACTTGTGTTGACTTGAGACAAGATCCAACCACTTTCATCCAGCTGTAATCTCAGTCAAAGTCCCCAGTGGCAGAAGCAAGTGGGAATGACACACCAGGGAACTGCTGAATTTATTGATAAGCCTAAAATAATTTTGCCATGACTGGAAGAAGGGAAACATCTGTATGTATTTTTAAGCAAGAATAAATACCCATGGAATAAATAACAATCAGAGCTGGCAGTTCCTTTTGCTAGAAGGGAGAATTTAGTGACACTTGCAGTTATCAAGTTCATGAGGTGGGGGAAAAACCCCACACCAACAATACTACCTCTGTATTTTCTTCCTGTTGCAATGGAATTAAACCAGTATCCTCAGCACCATAACGACTTGGTATAACTCTAGGGTCACAGGAACCTTTACTGGCTGGTGACATTTAAGAAGGAGGTAATCATACATTACGATAAGTAATGAGTAAAAACATGGCAAGGGAACAGCTGAAACATGAGTAACAATGCTCTACTGGAAGGGAAAGCAATAGAAGAAACCACCTCAAAGCTCAGGAAGTAGGGTAAAATATGAATGAGCCAGGCAGAAAACGGAGGTGTTAGTCAGCAAAGCAGCAGGTTGAAAAAAACAAAGACCCCAGCTGGCAGCCTGCGAGCTGCCACAGGATGCTGTACAGAGGAGGAAGGAGCACGTTGCTTTAGATCTAGGGAAGGCTGAGTGCCACCTACAGAGACCCAACACCCTGCCCTCCTGCCTCCCTTTTGCCTTTGGCAGTTGTCTCCCTGTAGCCACCTACGCTGGGCTCAGCCTCTTGTTTTTCCCAGTACACATCAAGTCTGAACCCATTCTGCACACAGACTGTGGTATCAGGGCATTGCTCCAGCTCCTGCCAGAGGAAAAGCGCTTACCTTCACAGAGCTGTGACTACGTGCGTCTTGCTCACACAGAGGGGACAGCATAGAGGCTCATATCTTCTCTTTGGAAATCACCAGACACACGCTGGTAATCAGAAACAGGAATGACTGTGCCTGAACTCACCCTGACCATCTGGAACAGAAACCAACAGCTCTGTTCAGGCTTAAACCCACTACCTTTATCTGCACCATGCAAAATGTGTCCTGATGCATCACTGCACTGGATATGTTCACCCACAGGAAAACATGTTCTCCCCAAGACAGCCTCCACATCACCCTCCCCCAAGAGCCAAGACCCCTTTGGACAGCCCACAGGCACTATTCTCCCCCGACAAGTTTGTCAGAACCCTGTTCCAGCTGGGTTTCTGCAGCTTCATCAACCTTTCTAGTCTGTTCAGCTGATGTGTTCCATCCTCTCTACCCTCCCCATCACAACCATTCTCAGATTCATCCCAGCTCACACCTTCTGTGTTTGTGCTTCCAAAGTGCACTGACTCTGCACGAGGTCAGCAAGTCCATCACTCAGTTCCACAGTGCTCACCTGAGTCAGCAGTGCTGGCAGGAACAATTTAGAGCCATCAACTTGGTCCCAGATCTCCACTCACTCGAATGCACCAAGACCAGAGCTCTGCTGCTGGCACACAGCTGTTTGTGGCAAGAGCCTCACCTGTGCTTCTCAGATCTGTGTTTTGCCACAGCTGTTGAAACACAGCACACCCTGTCCCTGCTGCCTGTCCCCAAGCTTCTACAACATGCTCTCTGCACTCAGGACTGGGTACAGCCACGCAGGCTGCCCTGGGCAGCTTCTGGCATCTCTGAGAGGAAGCAAACCACAGAAGCTGCTTTCAACCTCTGACTGTGGAAGCATATTCAAAGCAAAAGCTAGTGGCTCACATAGCATAACTGCCTCCGCGTGGCAATCAGCGAGCTGCAGGAGAGGATCGCATGGCAACCCACAGGCTCCAGCAGTGTTGCTGGCTCCGTCCCAAACCACAAAACACATGGTCGTAACACAATTAGGAGCTTCTCATGTCACTGGCAGGGATGCACTGTGTCTTTGGAAGAAAGGAGGGACGGGGGTGCAGGATGGATAACCAGGCAGTTAGGAGAAACACCTTGCAGCATGTTGGGGTGTATTAACAACACTGAAGATAAACAGGATATTAGTGGAAACAGTAACCAATGTTTTCAAAAATTCAAAATGCATTTCGGCATAAAGAAGCCAAAAGGCTTTGCGAGACTTTCTTGGGGCAGTCCAAGCTATGAGAAGCTGTGGCTTTGCTATAACGCTGGAGGGAGTTTATTGTAAGGTGGCCGAAGGCAGGAGCTTGTTTTGTGTGAAGTTGAAAAGACCAAATCATGGGGTTATTTGCTCCATATGAACAGAGGGACTAGAGCAATGGAACTGTGCCATATCATGGTATCTGCATCCAAATCAGCACTGGTATTTACAGTGCTCTGCAAGGAGAGGAATTTGAAGCTTGTTCCTACAAATTGTAGGGGCCAAGGGATTCCATGCTCCACAATGGCTTTGGTTGTGGTGTGAGTTTCTTGCCTGGAGCCCCTGGTTGCTGTTCTGTGCCCAGCTTTGTATATCCCTGTTCCCCAATCCTCACCCTGCCACTGCGCATGTGCACAAGTTGGAAAGTGATGTGCTAGGAGCAGCAGGAAGCTCAAACTATGGCAGATGACATACAAAACGGAGTATGGACAGCAGCTGAATGCATTGAAACCCCCAGGAGTGGGAAGAATCCCTGATGTTTCTGGATGACAGTGTCTGTGGCAGTGGCCCAGTACACCTCAGGACTAGCATATGCTAAACTGTTGGTCTTAATTCTGGCCCTTGTGGAACAAACCAGACACCTAATGGCTCTGTTACCTGCCCTGTGTTGTGGAGGAGAAAACTGTGCTTCTAGAGCACCTTAGCTAGGAGGGGTAGCAGACCTCCCAGCAATGAACTGCCCTGCATAAACTTTAAGCCCAGGGCACATAGGGCACATTAGACATGCGTACTGATCAACAAAAGCAGCACAGCGTGTGCCTGCCGCAGTCAGCTCCTCCAGACCTCTGCTGCCTGATCACCAAGGGCTACAAGTGCCAACTGCTGGGCCCACCACAGCCAGCACAGGCCTGGTTCTCACAACAGCATCAAGACAAGACCCTAAGCAAGGTGTGGAAATTCTACCCCAGAAAGCAGTCCACTGGTTTCTTACTCTTATCAACCTTGTTGCTGTGTGGGTGGCTCACTGCAAATGAAACCAGCAGTGGCTGAGCTGGGGAGAAGCAGCCAATCTCAAAGTCTTTAGCTCATGGCAAATTCCCCCATGTCTAAAAGCTGGGGAAACAGCAGCAGGTAGGAAAGTCCCAGTGATGTGTCAGTCACCAACTTAGTAACCTTCAACCAGAGGAAAAACAGCACACTGCTGAGAACATCCTGCTTTTACACAATAGAGCACAGACAGGACCATGGGAGCTGATCCGTCACTGAACTGGGACAGGGGCTCCTCAGGATGTCTGCACACTCCCTGGGCTGGGACAGGTCTAGCACAGACATCCCTCTACCAAAGAACAGACTGCAGGTCTGTTACTACATCAACTCTTGCCCCAACAGTT
Organism: Coccyzus lansbergi; assembly: GCA_033558105.1. NCBI lineage: Eukaryota > Metazoa > Chordata > Aves > Cuculiformes > Coccyzidae > Coccyzus > Coccyzus lansbergi. Next base: position 40,410 of record JAUMJK010002016.1, read on the forward strand.
GCCTCTCTGCATTCAGAACCCAGAACCTCCTACACATAAAAAAAAAAGCTGCTCCTCCCTCTATGCAGATAAGTGTGCCCCAGCAGTCAGTTCCTCACCCCATTCATCTATGTATTCTGCAGCCAGGGTTTCTTCCCGTCTTGTTGGGGGTGTAGGTAGAAGGTGGCTGTGTGGAAATTTCCATTTTGCAGAAAACAACAGAAGGGACAGGGTGGCACAAACAGAGCAAAGCAACTTTGACCAGAGTACAGCAGAGATGTGAAGTTACTCTTTACGATGCTGTCTCAGATTGTCAAAAGAATGAGAATAGTCAGGACTTGGCAAACCAGTAGTTATGGCTGTTATTAGGTACGCTGGGAGACTACCCCAGGGTATGACAATTTAGTAAGCTTTAATTTTGGTTAAGTGTGTTACTGAGGTACTTGGAAATTGAATTCTTCCTCATTCAGCTGTTTTCCTTTCCTTCAGAGCAATCTGCGTTGAGAGATGGCAGTGGCAGTCTGACTGTCAGCAAGTTCATGCTGAGCTGTTGCTTGGCTTATGATCACCTCAGCACAGTTTAGTCAGAAGCCTGGAGGGCTGCGTGCTGCAGCTGCAATATCTGATGAAAATTTGACAGCACTCTTGCCTCAGTCACAGCAGTGTGATAAAAAATTAGCATCCCGAGTAACGTGTGATCATGGTACATCACTGTGTGGGAGCCAGGGGCACACCTCATCCTTTGCAATCTACAGATGGAGGGAAGTGATCTCTGTGTAAGTGTATGACACATGCCTGGGCACCTCATGGGCACAGCTCATGGCAGAATTAGTCAAAACCACCTATTCTTTGTGCAAAGCAACTATATGCACAATGACAACCTCTGGAAGTGCCTCTGTCAAAGCTAGAATACAAACTGCACAAGTCATGCTCCCTAAGGAATTTTCTACAGAAAAGACACGGCTAGGAGAAAGCAAACTGTTCTCTCTGCCTCTGCTCACACAGGAATTTTGTCACATAATTCCACATTCAGTGACAAACATTAGGAAGTCACAACCTCCTCATTTGGTTCTCTCACTCTTTTCTTCCTTTGGCCATGTCACTGCTAGAATGCAACACCCAAAAGAACTTGCTTTCTAAAAGTTTATAGCTCAGTATGGATAAGCACGGGCACCCTACCTGAACAGAGCAGGGTCCCAGAACAAGCACAGACAAGTTACTTAAAAAGCAGACCTCCCCACTCTAAATTAACTTCTCCAAACCCCAAGAACTTGACCCCACACCCTCAAGTTCCTGCTCCATCCCAGTCTCACCCCATCCCATGATTACTGTCCGTTTTCCACAGGCAATGACAAACCTTGTGCTTGATAGGAATTTGCCAACAGCTGTTCCATACAGGTACAGACTTCTAAGGAGCTAAGACTGTTCAGAAAGAAGAGAAAGAAAAATGCAAGCCTCTGGCATTATATGCAAAGAAAAAGGAGTGTATCTGAACTAGTTTCTCCTGAACTGGGAATACACCTGCTTTTCTCAGGAACCCATTTTATTGACAGTAAATCATGTTGCTAATACTTGGTAGGCAGCCAGGTGATAAAGATGTGGAGGTGGAGTGACAGTGAGAGTAATAAATGGCATTACAATCATGCTAAAACTTGGCACAAGCCTCCACTTGCACTGCAGTCTTACAAAACAAACTGAAAAACATTGCAAACACACTTACTACGATCAGTAGATCTCTGTCCTGGTAGGAACCCTCCACCTGCTAAAACCGATGTGCTTGTAGGGCCTCAGCCTTCAGGAACAAAGCTCCCCTCCTGGGGGGCCAAGTACCACATGAGCACAGGCTGGTCCTCAGGAAGGGCAGCTAAGGTTGGTAACACCTCATGGGGAGGCAGCCCAAGTCAGGATTCCAACATGTTCTGGGCAGACCATCAGCTCAGGCCAGAACACCTATCTGCACCTCAGAGCCCTGCAATGCCTCTCAACAGCAGAAGTGTAGGCAGTGGAGGACGGCCTGTGGCTTCTACTGCAGCCATATCCTGTGCCACCCAGCCAGCCCCAGAGCTTATCATCAGGTCTGGATTACAAAAAGGCACAGTTGTAGAACTCCCTCTTCCAGGGTTAGCCGCATGTCACCAGAAAAGTATTGAAGGGAGAGAAGGACAATAAAACCCATGCACAGAAAGCGCCCCAATGGAAAAGAGCAGACAGGAGGGCTTATCTGTGCAGAACAGAAAAAGCCAGGGAAAGGCAGAAGGAGGCTGAGGCTCAGCTTAGAGGTGCTGCAGCAAACAGCTTTCCAACCTCAGCCCAAGCAGACCACTCCTGGCTGTGCCAGCCAAGAGCGAGCCTTCCAGGAGGCCTCACAAGAGCACAGGGGAGAGTGCAGGAGCAGATGGGGAAGAAGGTGCCACTGTTGTCCCTGTGCCACTGCAGTGACCAGGGAGGAATCTGCTTAAGGGAGCTGCAATACCAGCCATGGAATTTTGCTTAAATTTGACTTTGCTTAGATTTGGGGAAGTCTGCTGGCTGACTCATGAAGCAGACCATGCCTGTTGCACATCTTCCTGTTCCACCATTTCAGCAGGGGTTTGGCTGGTGGGTCACAGAGAGCCACTTCTGCCTCACAGCCCTCCCCCTCCACACATTTCGTGCTGATGTTAACTACAGCAGAGACCACCTTCGTGCACAGAAAGAGCATTTCTGATAGAGCTAAGCTTCACCCAAGTGAAAACTAAATTCAACCTGATATTTTCAGTAAAACAAAGCATCAGATCTTTCACTAACCACACTTTAGTGAAAGTGAGCTACAAACCACTGTCTACACAGATATTAACCATCACAAATACAAACGGTTCACTGGGAGTTTGGGCTTGCATGCCCCTTTTACTGCTGCAAAACTGATACATAGATACCTCTACTACTTGGCCAACCTGAACTTTGAAGAGATATTACTTACAAAACATTTTAAACCAGTTTCTGCGCTTAGTGTTACGGTTTCCTTCCTTAGGAATGGCAATACAAATAGTTTTCTAAATAACGAGAATACACAGGTATATTTTAATACACAAAAAATTACTTAATGGTTCTTAACTACTTTGTGGCACTGGCAGCTTCCTAGTGTAGAATTTACCATACCAAAATATATAATGCTCTAAAAAAGTTCATGGGTGTGAGCAAAACTTTTGGAACAATTATCCAACAAGAAGTATATTTTGCCTTAAAGCTGCAGGTATTCTGACCAGATAAGAAATCAAAAAAAAATGCTCCATCATGACTGTAAACTGGATAAAATTTCTGGGAAAACATTTTTAGAAATGTCTGATTCCATTCACAGTTGTAGAAGAATTAAATAACTGTGTTTGCTTCTACAGAATAAGAAACTAATCATGAATAATAGTATTGATTAAGCTCAAGTAACAGCAATCTTTATTTCAGGTCTTGATTGAGCAAGTGTAGAAACAAAGAGACCAGGCACAGGACCACCCCTCCTGCCCAGGACACGGAAGCTGTCAGTGCAAGCCAGTCAGTCCCCCTTTCCCTGCTGTTCGCTTTTAGAGAACAGTCACAGCCAGATGAATTTCAGCTCTGGTTTGGCCCCCAAAAGAGTTGTAGCTGCAACGATCAGATGCCAGCTTCAACTGTTCCCCGGCTGCAGCAGGCACTGGTTGCTGGCCCTGCAGCAAGCAGGAGCGTTACAACTCACTGAATCCACATCTGAACTGCAGAAGCCCTCACTTCAGGCACAACTGGAAGAATACATAAGATTTCAGTCTCTCACGCAGTTTATTTCCAAGGGTTGGTTTGGTTCAGTCTTGGCAGGCATGGCTAGGCCACTTTCATGTAGCAGTTGTCCTCCTGGGCAAGGGCTTGTACCAGCTTTGCTCTTTTCTCATTCTCCTGGATGTCTTCCCTCCATAGTTCTACTGATCGTGCTTTATCTGCTGATGCCAGTCTGGAACCCTCATGGTGAATGGTGAAAGAATCAGAAGGACAGGAGTTTTGCACAAAAAGCGGCAGCAATGGCTTGTCTAAGACCAGGAGCTCTAGGAGCTCTATTGTTTCACTTTCTGTGTTCAGCCCAACGCTGTCCAGTGACTCCTCTAACGAGCTACCTGCTGAGCCACACCTCCTGCCTAGTGGATGCTTCATCGCCTCTTTATTTTCCCCTGCATTTTCACGTTTCCTCAAGTGCTTGTGCGTGTGGCAGTGAAACTTGGGATTCAGGCTGTTACTGTTCCTCTCTTGCATTCCTCTGCCAGCGTAGTTACAGCTGTCAGGTTTAGACCCCTTTATAGTACCTTCTCCATTGTAAAGATTTTGACAGTTCAGCTCTAACAAGTGCAACAGCTGTTTGCCACTGCTGGCATTTTCATCTCTGCTGTCCCTAGATAGCTCATTAGAGTGGATGATCCAAAGGCTGCCATGACCAGTCTGTGCAACATCATCACTAGCAGTTAAACCTGGGACAATGCTGCAGTCAAAGCTTGGTACAACCAAACGTGCACAGTCACCTCTCCTCTGGGCAGGTTCATGGGTGATGGCATCTGGAGATGTTTCTCTCAGGCTGCTGTACAAAAGGTGAATGAAGGGTTCATACAGTGACCTAACAATAACCTCATCATTGTCACTGTATGTACCATCATGCTTAACTGCATTACAAACAGACTGATAACCAGATGGCTGAGGTCCAGCAGGGCAAGGAGTTATACTGTCTTTCTTTTGAACATTTTTATATATTTCTTGCTTATGTATTTCTCCCTCTGGTAAGAAAGTTGAAGCACAATCATTTGCATGTGTGGACAAAGATATAAAATCAAGCTCAGCGCAGGGAGATCTGCAGTTAGTGTAACATATCTGATTGCTGTTGGGGTGACAGATTTGATCTCTGCAGTCAAGTTCTGGTGTCCCTGAAAACTGCACCAAATGTGGCGAGGAGCACACATTTTCAAAACACAGAGTTGGGCTACTGTTAGCCATAGACTGAGACATAAGGGCATCAAAGCTCTTATACGCTTCCCTACTTGGTTCTTTGAATGCAGGCATGAGCATATCAAAGCTCTTGTAGGCAGAACCACAGGGCTCTGTGGATGAAGAAGTAAGCGCATCAAAGCTCTTGTAGGCAGAACCACAGGACTCCATGGGAGGAGAAGTAAGGGCGTAAAAGCTCTTGTAGGCAGAACCACAGGGCTCTGTGGATGGAGAGGTGAGGACGTCAAAGCTCTTGTAGGCAGAACCACAAGGCTCTGTGGATGGAGAGGTGAGGACGTCAAAGCTCTTGTAGGCAGAACCACAGGGCTCCGTGGATGGAGAGGTAAGGGTGTCAAAGCTCTTGTAGGCAGAACTAAACAACTCCGTGGATGAAGACACATCTGTACCAAAACTCTTGTGCACAGTGTTGCTTATTCTGTCTTTTCCGGTCCCAAGGGATGGTCTCTTTAGAGATTCCTGGATCAGGACACATGAATCATGCTGGTTTTCAGAATTACATGGAAAAAGGCTTTGCTGAACCGTATGTTGAAGATCTCTTGCATTCAGAGCAGCAGAATTTATTCCGGAGCTCTGACAGCCAAATCTGAAGGATTCTTCTGGGGCAGCACTTCCTTTTGGATTTTGCTGTGATGGATCTTCTGACTCAAGCTTCTCAATGGTTTTATCCTCACCTATGTTGACGCCTGGGTCTTTCTCATCTTGGATGCTGTTTTCATCTGCCAGTAGCTCAATAAACATGCTAGCAAGTGCATCATTGTGTTCAGTGTGCTCTCTGAAAGCACTGAAACTGCTCTCACAAGGCTCAAACGTGGTGGTCTGGTTACTAGTCTCATCCTGGCTCTCAGTCTCAATGTCTGATAAACGTTCACAGATTTCTATGGATTCTTCAACCATAACTGTCTCAGGGGTTAAAACTGCACTGCTGCCTTTTGGAAACCATTCTCCAGACTTGCTGTGGCAACTGCAAGGTTTCTCAACATTTCTGAAGTTATCTGTTCCCTTGAAGTTTTGGCTTGACAAACTTCGAGCGAGACAGTTCTTGCAACTTCTGTTTTTGAAAGACAAAAGGAAAGGACAACTAATGTTTATGTAAAAGGAAACTATTTTATGCTATAAAGCAGATAGTTGTTTTTTGGTCTTTATCCTACTTACATTTTGTTTTCCGTATGACTCTGTTTTAAGTCATGGAACGGGAACTTAATTTCATCAATGTAGCTCAAAACTGAAAACTAATGAAGATACAGATGAAATTTAGGACACATGCAGATTGTATTTAGTATCCTCTGCACTACCTAGACAATAGCAGTTATTACATATTCTATTTCTGGTGATCAGGAAAAGGTGTTTTTGCAAAGCATTCAAATTACCTTGACATTTTTTACAACCAAATGGCTCTTTGCTGGATTTGGGATTTGATCCCACCATTCTTTCTTCACTCTGCAAGGGAAGAATTAAGATTATTTGCTTTGGCTGCATTTTGGCTTTATTGGGGTACAGTTCCCTCTTCTGTTCATCTCTCCCACCTACATGGCAGCAGCAGGAAGTACTTCTTATGCATCTCCCAGTACTGCTTTTCATTAAGCCAATAAAAAGATGTTTATCTGTTTGGTGCATGACTGCTCTGCACAACCACAGTCACATGTTCTTTTAAGCATGTTCAAAATGATATGCACAACAGATAGGACCTCACTCTTACATTACCACTAAAAAAAAATAAATACAGTTATTTAACCATCATTACTGGAACTCCAGCAAAAACTGGGGTCCAAGATTGACAAACCCTATAAGTGCAGCCTGTTTTGGACTAAAATAAACCAGTTTAGAGATTATTCAGCTATCTATTCAGAAAATGACAAGAGTGCAACTGATTTGCGTTTATAAAACGTTTGCTCAGAAAAAGGGAAATAAAGGTACTGAGCAAAACCAAAACTGTGTATTTCTGTACTAGCAGACACTCAGCACATCAATAGCAATACTGATATCTGTGCAAACTGCTCCTCTGCAAAACCTGTGAGCAGTGTGACACATACTTGGTGAAACAGAAGTAACAAATTACAGATACTGCCAGGATCAGCAGGGAGGCCACAGGAACAGCCATCTGCAGAACGTCCTCGGCTGTTACGTGATAATCTGTTAAACAAACACATACATTTACCTGTCTAAGTGCATATAAATACAAGTACTGGCAATACCAAATTCATTGCTCTTTTGCACCTTAAAAAAAGCTCCTTTGGAGGATTGAAAATAACCTCCAGCAGGTAAACAACAAAGCATACACAACTAGTAATGGTGATGGTGCACAGCAGGTCTGAAAGGTCAATGCTGGCACTGCAGTTGGTTACTGCAAGAGCTATGAGAGCCAACATGTATTGGGAAGCCATTTGTCAGCTCTTGGTGACAAAGCTGCCCCAGTCTCTAAAACAGCATCATCATCACCACTGTAGCACAGCTGCGTTTCTTGTCCTCTCTGTTGCTCTCAGAGATTTTTATAAACCCTCAGCCCTCTGAATGGTTAAGGTATTGCCTGACTTGCATACTAAATCTCTCTGGTTCATTTATACCCATTTGCTCTTACGTCAATGTTGTCCTTTAGTTTGAGTACCTCTTCTCCTTTCTTGGTATCTACTTCATGAAACATTCCTAGAGAATATACACATCCCCTTGCAGCCTTTTTTTCCACAAGGCTAAATAAGCCAGTTTCCCTTGGTCTGCTCTTCATTAGTCTCTCCAGGAGTTGCCTTTTTATGTTTAGTCTCTGGAAGCCTTTACAGATGCATCCACAGTACTTTCAAAAGGGTGAAGATGATTCCTTAATTCTCCCAAGAGGAGTGCAGCGCAGTACATACGATACAGTTTACAAGATTACTCCATCCTGTTCTTAAGCTGCTGTTTGTTACAATACGCACCATAGTGAAATTCAACTTCTTCACTCCATTCGCTCCAGTAGGCTGGGTAGTCTGTATAGTTACACCTTATACTCACAACATAATCATAGCCTCTCCTCAAGGAGCTTGCAGCAATTTCAAAGCTTTTTGCCTGGTAGTTAATTACTTTTACAGCAAGCTGAAAAGAAAGTGAGGAAGTTCACTTGGATTGCTTTATGAGAAGGGTCACTGGCAGCAATTAAATAACAGTATTGTGTGTTTCAGTGACCTTTTGCAAATGACTGTATACCCAGTGTGCTGTGTGTGATGCTGCATTTTGTTGTCTTCAGTGGGTGGTTTGTGATGTGCTGCCACACACGTTTTTCCCCTACCAGAAACCCAGCCCAAAAGTACAAGATTGGTCAAGGAAGGTGTTTGAAATGTCTCAGGTGTGCCACAGAGTCATGAACAGCCTCCAGCCTGCTGTCTAAGGAGCAAATGATGTTCAGGGAACAAAGCACTGTGTGGTCAAATCTCCATCCTGTCTGCTGTGAGCACTGTGAGGGACAGCCCGAATTATTTCAAGCCTTTAAAGCTCAGCTCAACCCCTGTGGGGCAATGTGACCTCTGGCAAGAGTGTGATCAGGAACACTGTGGTACTGGGACCTGCTGACCCTTGCACCACTACTCAATGGAATGGTTTCAAGACTTTTCAAAGAGCATTTTAAACCTGAAAGCTCCAGAGACAGAAAATGAAGAGACTGGTTGTCTCTTACCTCTGTTGGGTGCTGCTTCCTCCAGTATTTCACTTCATAGATGACGGCTTGTCCAGAGAGCACGGATGGAGGAGAGTAGCTCTCCTCCCAACTCAGATTGAAATTACCATTTTCCACTTTCTCAATGGTAAGATTTTTGGGGGCCCTTGGTTTAACTGTAGGTTAAAAAAATACAGGTAAAAAGAGCAAGGCAATGGGAAAGCACTGATGGAATGAAGCAGAAAGACAGACAAGCATTCATCAGAGACCAAAATCTTGTTGCATTCAATGCATTCAGTCCTTTTTACTACGTTCTTGCACAAGGAAATAGAGACCAAACCACAGCAACTGCAAGGTATTCATTAACAAGCACTGAATCTTCAAGTTGACTAAACAAACTGCAAGTTCAACCTTTTGGTGAGCTGGATGCAGCTTTCAGCCTGGAAAAATGGGAACAACCTGCACTCTCTCACAACAGTATGCTGTGCCATTAGGTAGGCACAAAGCCTACCCAAAGGTTTTTAAGACAAATTGATTTTGCATTTAAGCTAGCATGGCACTTTTCACCTCCGATAAGAAAAAGCTGTTGCAATGACATAAATCAAGCGTTATCTGGGATTGCAAAGCTTGGAACTGAATGTCCTGGTGACAAATGAAACAGTTTCTTACCAACTAGAGCTGGTGTAACACTGTAATTCCACATATCAGTCCCATTGTGCTGTAGAGCTAAAACATATGTGAGGCCTGATGCAAAAAATTCTGGACGTATTGTGCAAGAGCACCTTGAACCATCTTCTTCATTCTCAGGGATGCATATGTCATTTCTGAAAAACAGGCAGAAAATCACATGATGTTTAGAGATTGTGGCACTCTGTTTCTTTAAAACGTGAAATCAAGCTTCCCAATGTGCAGAGCTAACCAAGGCTGAGACAAACAAGCTCAGTTCCTAGAAACATGTAGCTCAAATGAATCCAAACCAAAATTGAACTCCCCCAAACAAGTCAACATCCCCAAACAGCCCTTGAATTTGTATTGCACAGGTAGGCTAAGGATTGATCCCAAAGGGAGAATTAACACCCTTCATCACACTTCAGCCTCTGAAAGACTGAACTGACAGCTTGCTAGTATAGAAATAGGTTTATATGGTGTACAAAGTGAGGTTATTAGGATGTCTGTATGGAAAAAATCATATGGAGAGGAACAGGAGACCTCAGATGAATCATCCTTTGTAGGTGACAACTGGCCCTGCTCCAGATCAGGGACAACAGTCTGTGCTTCAGCACAGAGTTAGACTGTATGCAGAGACAACCACCTGGGCTCTAGGGAAGAGTACCTTTCACATAGACTATGGACTGGTAAATCAGGTAGGATTTCTTCTGAAGGAGGTAGAATTTCACATGAAATGAAGGTTGGGTAAACTTATGAGAGCCCTAGCACTCCTACAAGTGGGACTCGATCACTTCTTTATACTGAGAGCAGAGAGGTCTGCAGAAGAGTAGAGCACTTAACAGAGTGGCCTGTTCATGGCAGCAACCCACTTGTGTCCTAACAAGAAGGATAATCTGGAATACATTTTGTCCCAGACACCTATGGTAAAGAGAGGGAATTGAAGCAGATATAGCTATAGAATATATAAAGTTCCAACAATGATAATGTAAAGTCTTATTAAACGCTTACGTAATTGAAATAAGTTCCATCCTGTAATACAGCAGGAATTCTTCAGAGCAATTTGTTTGAGCAGGCACTTTCCAATGGCAAACCAGCTCTTTGTCATAGTCAGTGAAGCATGCAAATTCCTGTACATGTCCCACAGCCATCACTAGGGAGAAAGAGCACACCATGAGAAGCAAGAGAATCAACAGAATAAATTGGACTAAGCAGAAACATTAACTTTTCCATCCAGACAGAGCTACCACCCCCCTACAACTTAAGTGAAAGCATTGTTATTTCATGTGCTCTTTGTAAGTGGAGAGAGATGCGTGTCACCAATGCTTCCACCTTTCTGGAGACAATGTCTATGATCTCTATGAAGGTCTGCGGAATATTGAAATAGAAGAGCACAAGTCATCCCACACAGTCTTCCAAGCATAGAAAACGTGATTCTGATAGCTCTATCTAAAACACATTGACATTTAATTATAAAAGAGCATCATCCTATGTGTTAAATACAAAAGGTTTGAAGCCAAAATGCAGACGAGAGATCAAACTCACCGCCTACAGACATGTACCCACGCTAGATCTACAATGGTCCTATGCTTCCCAGCTGCATGTTCTCTGCCTTGCCAGAACAGTTCCCCCTTGCCTGTCACAGGCTTTCTTCTGGTATGCACCTTTCCTTAACTTTACTCCATACGTCCTGTTCTCTCTTCTATTTTTCATTGCTATGATAGTGTTTGGAGACCTGGAGACATTTAGAGTCACACTGTTCCAGGCACAGAGAGGGTACAGAAAAGGCCAATAAAAAGAAAAAACCCAAAATCTGAGAATTTATTCTAGTATATGGCTGCCTCTGGCACTTGAAGAACACATTTTATATTGGTTCATGAATGGTGATACTGTTGCCTACCAGTCAGGGAAAAAATGCTGTCAATAAAAGCTTCGGTATAACAATTTAAAACTTTGACAAAAGTACCTTCATTTGCTGTATATGACAAGAAAAGGATCCACAGGGCATGCAGTGCAGCATGTGGGAGTCTTGCCATCATTGACACTATTTCCGTGCGCCGAAATCCTGCCAAAAGAGAATATCAGTTAAGGCACAGGTACAGTCCTTCTCATTGCTCTGCTAGATGTCAGGATAGGGCTCCCTCGCAGTGCCTGATCCCCCTCATGTTAGCCCATGAACAGCAAGAAGTACAGAAGAATAAGGACAGCACAAATGAGCAAGACGCTTCTTTGGCAAAGTTCTAATTACAGAGGATGCCAGGCTGACACTGGCGGTGGACCTACTCTTCTCATATACTGGAAAAGCAAAGCTGCTAGCGTGAGAGATCTGAAAAGGGTAAGCATGAACCAAGGTCAGTGACAACCAACACCAGCAAAGCCCTGGGGTTCCACTTGGATAACAAAGAATTCAAGAATGAAGTGTCTGATCCACCGATTAAAATGTTTCCCTCTTAGCAGCACCCTAGAAAATGTCATCCTCTTGAAAAAGCCTTCAGCAAAGACTCCCGAGTCTTGGTCCCACAGAATGCAGAGTCATTAAAACAGTAAATAATTAGAAAGAAGGTGTAAAACACATACCTAATCACGTTATAACCATCAAAACTCTGGAGAAGGAAAATTGTGCAGCTTTTACATACTAGAATTGTTTAAGAAGTAGAATTCTTTGAAGCTCCCTAAGTAAACAGATGAAATAAATTAAACTAAGACTTGCAAAAAAAAAAGGATTTCCCCAAGATTCTTCTGTTGACGCAATGCATCATGTTCTGGATGAGATATATCTGGCAGTTTTACCATTGCTAGAAATATACATGATGCGTTTAACATTTCAGTAAATTTGTAGGGAAAATCATGCTACCCACTGTGGAATAACCTTGACTTTGCATTGAGTATAGAGATAAAACTTGCTCAGAGCACACTGGTAACACACAGTCCTTTTATCCCTTCCTCTCCTGCTTCTTATATTTTCTTGTCTCCAACTCTCACTACCAGTGTGCTAAAGAGGCTCTACTGGTATCAGCAGAGCTCTCAGTTTGCTCTCCAAGTTCAGAACCTCACAACTCTCTGTGGGACTGAGCAAAGTTCCTCTCAGACCTCCTTCAGGAGGAGTGTGGTGTTGGGCTCGCTATAGAAGTTTGTTGGATTTGGAAGCAGAAGCAACCGTGGAAGTACTTTTCTGGGTGATGATCCAACACTCTGCTCCAATTGCAGCAACACAACCACTGACACTTCCAACAGATTTGAGTTTCACCTGCACACAGGACAGAAGGAACTGCCGAGGGCTCAGCAACATTACTGCAGTGTCAACTTGTTAAGTGATTAGCTTAGGAAAACCATAACGACCATCTGGAAGTACTCCTGTGGGCACTGCGGACCTGTGAGGACCTGCCACCCCGCAGGCTTGCAACCACAGCCATATCCCTCCAGGTAACTCCTCTGCACACCCGGGAAGCTGCTTGAGCACAGCTGCTGAGTATTCATTGGCAAATATTCAAAGAGAATAAATCCAGGGTAGGCAACAGCCAGACTCTCTCTCAGCTGAGTAAGGGACAGAAAAATCACTTTTTTTGATAAAGACCACTCTTTAAAACAAGCTGCTGAAGATTCAACATGGAAAACTTCAGTCTGAGAGGTTAAGGGATAAGAACACTGTTAGTGAAAACAGAAGACTGTAATGGAAACTCTTTAGTCTGTGCATCCAGTAATAAGGGAAACACTTGAAAAACTGATCTCACACCAATGCTCAAGAAAACTCAAGAGCTGAGCTTTTCACATTTTGAGAATAGACAAAACGTGAGTGAGCGTAGGAATGGATGTTTTTTAATAGAACACAAATGCTATTGCTCAGAAAAAGAGCAAACAGCTGAAGCAAAAAAAAAAAAATAAAAAAAAATCTCCTTTTCTTCCTTTTCCTTGGAATTCTGAAGAGAGGAAGTGCTTGCTTTCCTTTCCATTGTTAAGTAATACTGTTGTATGACTGCAGTTCCAAGAAACTCTTTAAGTTTTGGCAGAGGATCCTGTATCACATAAGCACATAAATCATCAGAGAGCAGAGAAAAAACATCTCTCCCACAATGAAGAGCCATACAAGTTGACAAAACCAGAGTTAACCCAGAGCTGTATGTTTTTCTTATTTATAAAAAAACAATGAAAAGTGAGAGAATTTTACAATGGCAATATATTTCCTGTCTGTTAGCTTTTACATTTTTCTTCATATCAAATAACGTTATACCAGTCTTAAAGTATGCAACATATACAAAGAACACTAAAAAAAAATCACAGCAAACCTAGTAATCCAAAAATATTTGAAGAAATTAAGACGTAAGAGACTTAAGTGACTTCTCTGAAACACTGAAAGACATCTCAGTGTGGGCCTAGAAGCAGCCTTATGTGACAAGTGGCACAAGCTATATGCTCTGATGGGACTGAAAGGGTTTCAGTGCTGTCAAGAAAAATAACTTCTGGGTCAGCAATAAATTAGGGTGACATTTAATCTGCAGGCACAATTTATAAAATTGTAATGCTCAGAGTAACTCCTGCCCAAAGCACAGGCAGCAGTGACGGCTACAGGAGGCTGCTTACTTCACCCTTCCTGCAGTTGCACAGGTAAAGGATCACGCCCTAATTCAAAACTGGTTCTCAAAAATCAAAGTCCATTTTGTCTTATTCTTTCCGGTTTAAAGAATTGGCCGTAACTGCAAACAAAAATGAGATAAGCAGAAGATAGGAAAACAAAGCAGAAGTTCATAAACTCATTTTGTATCAAAATTTCTGAAGGAAACAAGTTAGGGAGTGATTTCCGTCTTTTGTTATCGCTGCTTTTTGTTGATGAGTCGCCTGAGCACCTGTCTAAGATCATAGAATCATAGAATAACCAGGTGGGAAGAGACCCAACCATTGAGTCCAACCATTCCCATCAAACACTAAACCATGTCCCTCAGTGCTGCGTCCACCCACACCTTAAACACCTCCAGGGAAGGTGATTCAACCCCCTCCCTGGGCAGCCTCTGCCAGTGCCCAGTGACCCTTTCCATGAAAAACTTCCTCATGATGTCTAGCCTAAATCTCTCCTGGTGGAGCTTGAGGCCATTCCCTCTTGTCCTGTCCCCTGTCACTTGGGAGAAGAGCCCAGCTCCCTCCTCTCTACAACCGCCTTTCAGGTAGTTGTAGAGAGCAATGAGGTCTCCTCTCAGCCTCCTCTTCTCCAGGCTAAACACCCCCAGCTCTCTCAGCCGCTCCTCATAAGGCCTGTTCTCCAGCCCCTTCACCAGCTTTGTTGCTCTTCTCTGGACTCACTCTAGAGCCTCAACATCTTTCTTGTGGTGAGGGGCCCAGAACTGAACACAGGATTTGAAGAGCGGTCTCACCAGTGCTGAGTACAGACAGAGAATAACCTCCCTGGATCTGCTGGTCACACCGTTTCTGATACAAGCCAAGATGCCATTGGCCTTCTTGGCCACCTGGGCACACTGCTGGCTCATGTTCAGTCGGCTGTCAACCAACCCCCAAGTGCAAGACCCAGCATTTGGCCATGCTAAACCTCATCCCACTGGACTCAGTCCAGTGGTCCAGCCTATTCAGATCCCTTTAAAGAGCCTCCCTACCCTCCAGCAGATCCACACTTCCACCCAGCTTAGTGTCAACTGCAAACTTGCTAAGGGAGCACTCGATGCCTTCATCCAGGTCATTGATGAAGACACTGAACAGGGCTGGACCCAGCACTGAGCCCTGGGGAACCCCACTTGTCACTGGCCTCCAGCTGGATTTAAAACCATTTACTACCGCTCTCTGGACCCAGCCATCCAATCAGTTTTCCACCCAGGAGAGTGTGCGCCTGTCCAGGCCAGAGGCTGACAGTCTCCGTAGAACGCTGTGAGAAACTGTGTCAAAGGCTTTGCTGAAGTCCAGGAACACCACATCCACAGCCTTTCCCTCATCCAGCAGCCGAGTCACTTTGTCATAGAAGGCAATCAGGTTAGTTTGGCAAGACCTGCCTTTGGTAAACCCGTGTTGACTGGGACTGATCACCTGGTTCTCTTGCAAGTGCTTCATGATAGCTCTCAAGATCACCTGTTCCATGACTTTCCCTGGCACCGAGGTCAGACTGACAGGCCTGGAGTTTCCTGGATCCTCCCTGCGACCCTTCTTGTAGATGGGCACAACATCAGCCTCCAGTCCAGTGGAACTTCCCCAGTCTTCCAGGACTGTTGGAAGATGATGGAAAGGGGTTTGGCCAGTACATCCGCCAGCTCCCTCAATACCCTTGGGTGAATCCCATCTAGCCCCATAGACTTGTGGGTGTCTAGCTGGGCAAGCAAGGCTCTGACCACCTCCTCTTGGATCATGGAAGCCTCATACTACTCCTCTAGTTCCAGGGTTTGTACACAGGTGGAACAACTTTCTTTACAATTAAAGACTGAGGCAAAGAAGGCATTAAGTACCTCAGCCTTTTCCTCATCCCCTGTCACTGTTGTTCCCTCTGTGTCCAATATGGACTGTATGGTCTCCCTAGTTCTCCTTTTATTATTTATATATTTATAGAAAGATTTTTTTGTTATCTTTCACAGACTTAGCCAACCTGATTTCTAGTTCAGCCTTAGCTCCTCTGATTTTTTCTCTACACAACCTCACTTCCCTCCTGTAGTCCACCCAAGAGGCCTGTCCCCTCTTCCAGAGCCCATAAACATTCCTCTTCTTCTTGATGTCACTCAAGATCTCTCTGTTCAACCAAGCTATGTTTTTCCCCTGCAGGCTTTTTTTCTGGAACATGGGGATGGCTTTCTCCTGAGCTGCTAGGGTCTCCTTTTTGAAGAGCTCCCAGCCCTCATGATCTCCCTTGCCCTTAAATACTGTCTCCCATGAGACTTTGCCAACCAGCCTTCTGAAAAGTTCGAAGTCTGCCCTCTGGAAATTTAATGCTACTGTCATTGGCAGAGTTCACCCACCCTCTGGCTCGTAGCGTGGCTGCCAGAGGCGACTACATAACACGCAGAGGAGAAACACGTGGGTGGCTCTGCCCAACGGATGTTTCACAAGAATCTGGAGGCCGAGGATGGAGCCTTCTGCACTGCGGTAAGGAGGAGACTGGGAGGTATATAGAAGTTCCAATAATTAAGGATGGCAACTCTGGACAATGAGGGGCCGGAAGATTAAATTCAGCCATTCCCACTCCATGCTGTCCACACTAAGCAGTAAACCATTCCCATCAGCTGCTCCAAGAACACTCCCATCATGTCTAGGCTGCCTTTTTGTGTGGAGCCCACCCCAGCAAGAAGCGCTGGGAAAGCAAAAACTCAAATCCATACCCAGGTCCTTTGGTTATGGGTTCTTCAGTGATGGCGATTTAGCCTATTTTTTTAAACTCAAAGGGCATAAACATGTATCGCCGCTTATCTAACGCAGCATTTCCTCATCACTGTGTAATCACCACAGAACAAATTCAGCTGCAGAAGGGGAGATTTTAAAGCAGCAAGTTGTTCTTTTTAAAATGAGTAATTTTACTACTGCTTTAATGTCACCCTTGTTCCACAAATTGCTTTGTGCCATTTGGGATACTCACTCTGAATGCCATTTTATGCAACAACATGCAAACAAGGCAGAGGGAGAGGCAAGGGGGGGCAGAGGGAGAGGGACGAGGGGGGGAGGGGGACAGAGGGGTGAGGGGCAGAGGGGGGCAAGAGGGAGAGGGGCGAGGGCGGAAGGGGGGCAAGAGGGAGAGGGGGGAGTGGGGGCAGAGGGAGAGGGGTGAGAGGGCGAGAGGAGGGGGGAGAGGGCAAGAGGGCGAGAGAAGAAGGGGAGAGGGGGCAGAGGGGTGAGGGGTGGAGGGGGGCAAGAGGGAGAGGGGCGAGGGGGGACGGGGGGCAGAGGGGCGAGGGGGGGAGTGGGGGCAGAGGGGTGAGGGGGGAGTGGGGGCAGAGGGGTGAGGGGGGAGTGGGGGCAGAGGGGTGAGGGGGGAGTGGGGGCAGAGGGGTGAGGGGGGAGAGGGCGAGAGGAGAGGGGAGAGAGGGCGAGAGGAGAGGGGAGAGAGGGCGAGAGGAGAGGGGGGAGAGGGCGAGAGGAGAGGGGGGAGAGAAGGGGGAGAGGGCGAGGAGGGGAGAGGGCGAGGAGGGGAGAGGGCGAGGAGGGGAGAGGGCGAGGAGGGGAGAGGAGCGAATGGATTCCCGCTCGGTTCTCGTTCCCAGTTGGGCTGCAGCCCCGGGTGCGGCACGGCGGCCGCTGGCAGGGCAGGGGCGTCGGGGAAGCGACGCTAAAGGCGGAGAAGCCGCGACCCAAAGGCGAGGGGCGGTCCCGGGAGAAACGGGGCTGCGGGACGGGAACTGCGGGAACCGCCCCGAACGGGGCGCGGGGATAAAAAGCCCGGAGAACGGGAAGAGCGTGCCGGGCACGGGACCCCGGGCCAGCCTAGGGCTACCCGCGACCCCCTTAAACGTCTCCACCCTCCCGGGAACCGCTCCGGACCCCGGGACCCTCCCGCATCCCGCCGATCACAGGATATGCACCGGCAGTCACGGGTGCCCGGACCGGTGGGAGAGCAAAGGGGGAGTTGCGGGGACCTCACCTGGCCCGGCGCCGCAGCCGGGATGCGGGACACAGCGCAGCAGTACCCGGACTGAGCTCCGCGGCCGCCGCCGCGTCCCGGGGCCCCGGGACCGCCCCCTGCCTCTGAGACCCCGCCCCACCACAGGCCACGCCCTCTACTCTAGC
>JAUMJK010002017.1:0-26960 GCA_033558105.1 Coccyzus lansbergi
GGGAAATCATAGAGTTGGGGGGCGGGCCGCGGCGGATAGAGCGGCGTTCCCGCGGTGCCTTCTCTGCGCGGCCATAGTCCGGGCTCGTTGGTGCGCGGCGCTGTCACATCATGGCGGGCGAGGGCGACTCTGAGCCGAGGAAGGTAATGGCGGAGTGGGGTGGGCGGGGGGAGGAGGAAGAGGAGAGGAGAAGGGGGAGGAGAGGAGGATGGTGATTTGTGGGGGGGGGAGGGAAGAGGATGGTGATGTGAGGAGGAGAGGCGGAAGAGCATGGTGATGGGGGGAGAAGGATGGGGGGAGGAGAATGAGGAGGAGGATGGGGGGAGAAGGATGGGGGGAGGAAGAGGAGGAGGAGAATGGTGATGGGGGAAGAAGAGGATGGAGGATGAAGACGAGCAGGAGAGGAGCATGGGGGACGAAGGATGAGCAGGAGAGGAGCATGGGGGACGAAGATGAGGAGGATGGGGGATGGAGGTGTGCGGCCACCCGGCTCCACCCAGCTCCCCACGCCCATCATTGCCTGCAAAAGCAGGGGGGTTGTCGCAAACCAGTTGTGAAATGCCACTGGTTTTGCTCCCGAGGAATTAATTGTGGAACAGTACCACGTGAGTGGGGTGGGGGTGTCTATGTTTTGTTTTTCCACAGACCCCCCTCCCCGGGGCTTTCTATGTATGGTTGAAATGCTGTCATGACACTTGAGCCTCCACAACACCAGTAGCTAGCAATGGTTAGAGTCATAACAAGCAATTTTGAGTACAGCAACAGGTGAAAAACTATTTTAAAGGGATGCATCATGCTGCCTGGATGCAGCTGGGTTACCTTCTTAGCCAAGATATCAAGTGACTTCTTCCATATTAAAGTTCTTGAAATTACTCATTAGGAGATTAGACCAAATCCTTTTTGTCTCACTTGTACACAGGGATTATGTGGAAACAGCCAGTGTTCGTCCATAGGGAACATAGATGGAATTATTGCTGGGGATTTCCATACTTGCATACAAATCCAGCTGTTATCAGATGCTTACCATGCCTGTTGCTGCAGTCAGAAGTGTTTCACAACAACATCTCTCACAAGGTTGTGAGCCCTCCAAGATGGTTGACTGCAGCACTCACATTTTCAAAATCTACTTTGTCCAAGTAAAACAGCTTTACAAAAAAAGATTAAAACTAATTTAAAATCATCTTTCAGTAATTTATTTGATAAAGTTGCACATGCAGTATGTAATAGTCTTAAGGATTTAAACACAGTAGAATGAGGACTAATTCTCACACTATCCCAAACAAAAGAACAGCAGAAAGATGTACAGATATTACTGAGGTACGGCCACCTCAACCCTGACCCATCTCATTTTGAGGCCTTTTTGTACATAGTTTCTCACTCCTGCTTGTGGTACTAACGTGTGTTTGCAAGGATTTTTGTCAGGTTGGGGGTATGAGTTGTATTCAAGCTAGAAGACTTGGACTATGTGGAACACAGTATAGGCATCTCTGAAATGAAAAACGTTTTTCTGAGTTCACAGTTGGGTTTATCAATGCCCCATGTCATTAGCATTTGAAAATTAAACAGAAAACTGATAGATATACCCTAGACTAGGTTATAAATGTGAGGCAAGGTATGAAATAATTTGAATAATTCTTACCAGTAAGTTCATTTAAAAACCTGTGTTGTATAAAGACAAATTTCTGTGCACAGCCCTTGCCTGTACATAGGATTAAGTTAAAAATTACTGGTTTATAAATTTTTTTATTCAGTGTTTTCTGTAAGATACTCTACTATGTGCACATTCTCCAGTAATTTCACTTTTTTAAGCATATTTACCTTTTCTGAAATTAAAACTATATGGCATAACTAGTAGCATAATGGATTGTGAACTTACCTGTTGCCATACATGTTGGTTTTGAACAAAGATCCTGATTTTTAAGGGTTTTCTCCTATCTTTTTTGGGGTAATGTAAAAGAAAAAGTGAAATGGTTCGTTATAATATTCAATTATAATTTTAAATTTATGGTGTGATTTTTTTTTTCTTACAGTCCTTTAAACTCTTTGGATTTCTTGATGTTCAACGTGTCCCATGTGCACGCGAATCGATTCTCTATGGCTCTGTGGGGTCTTTAGTTATTGGTCTTGGACATTTTTTAGCAACTAGTAAGTACTTAATCCTGGGTTTTGTGTATTTATTTGCAAGGGAAAATGAGTGCCTGTTTGCTCTTAGGTTTAATTTTTAATGGGAAGTCATCCAAGGTTTTCTCTCTGATTTTTTGAGGTTTTTTTTTTTTCTTTCAGGTAGAGTGAGAAGATCTTGTGACTTTGCATTTGGCGGCTTTGTTTGCACAATGTTAGGATACTGGTATGTAAGACACTTCTTGAATTTTGACAGAGCTATGCTGGCTGCTTTGTACAACGTGATCCCCATGTGACTTTTTGCACTGTTTTTGAAACTCCATAAAAAACTTGCCTAGCAAACTGTCCTCTTTCTTCTCCCTGAAATATAACTTTATTTTAAAGGAAGATTTCAATGCCTTTGAATTTTTATGTTAAAAATAGATTTTTTTTCTTTTAATTTCTTGAATCCTAAGAGATCAAACCACCCAGATATTTCTGTCTTAATTGTTCCTTTTCTCTTTCACATATTCCGTCCTTCTGTCCTAATTATAAAGGCAGCATACTAAATGATGATGAAATTAAGATCCAAATCATTGAAATTAACATTTTTCCATTGGACTTGTATACCCTGCTCTTCAGCGGCTGCATAATGTTTGCCTTGCAGAAATAGCAGCTACGCTGTTATTTTCATTATGCAATATTTCATAATGATTTTTACTAGCATTATTATATGTGGTTTCAACTTTGCAGCTGGCTAAGTAGCTCTGATTTGGTACCATCCCTCATATGAAGCAAATCATGTTTTCTTTTCATCCCCTCCTCTAGGTTTTACTGCAGGTACAATCTGGCCCAGCAAAGGATCCGGCAGAGAATGCTTAAAGAAGGAATGAGAAACAAACTTCTATTTGAAGGCAGTTCTCTTGATCCAGAAATAAAACAAACCAGCAGTGAAAGGAGTGATTCATAGTGTGCTGTAAAGGAATCTGTGGTCTAATACAGCT
Source organism: Coccyzus lansbergi (assembly GCA_033558105.1). Lineage (NCBI taxonomy): Eukaryota > Metazoa > Chordata > Aves > Cuculiformes > Coccyzidae > Coccyzus > Coccyzus lansbergi. Next base: position 3,105 of record JAUMJK010002017.1, read on the forward strand.
TTGGGAGAAGGTGGTTCAAAAATGGCAGTCTTCCCTGTAAATGTGTGAGGTGCCCAACACAGACAAATCGTGCTGGTTTTGCTAGCAAATCCAAGCAAGAAATTAATAACGAATCTATTGACTTGGAATACAAGCCTTTCTTTGTTTCATATGTGTACATATGTGTGTATGTGACTGTGTATGGTTAGGAATGAACTCTTGTTAAACATCTGGGGACTGATATGTTCTGTTTTAGGTTCTTGGAGGATTAATGGCAGTGGTTTGGGACTACTTTAACTTCCTTTATAAACAGAATGGTTTGTTTCAGCAGAGTTGTAATTACATTTCATTTAAATAGAGGAAAGTATTTTCATCAGCTGTTGTCAGAGTAAATGCATCCTTTGGTGCCACTGTTAATTGTGCCGTCTGTGAAACGGGAATATTTAAACAGTAAGTGCTGTTGCTTGTGCCCTTGCAGGATTAAAGCTGCAGAATATCTTCAGGTGATTTATATACACCGTGAAGCTGAAGGTTTTAATGGTTGGACTTGGTGATCCTGGAGGTCTTTTCCAACCTTGGGATTCTGTGATTTCCCTTTTGTTCTGTCTGTAAAACTAAGAATAAAATCACACTTAAGAAGCAGTCTAAGCTGCATTAAGTAGCTGACCTTTTTTACTGATTAAAAATCTAGCTCTTCTGTTTAAGAAAAATACTTAACGATTGGTGGAATAATAATTTATGTTATTTGTAAGCAGCAATGGTTAGTAGTTTAGGGTTGGGGTTTTTTCCAAAAAGGCCTGTTCTACTTGTATATTTTGTTGTACATTTTCAGTTAAATATCAGAATATAATTGCAAGGAAACCATCTTATTGGGATTACGATGTTGGATGTAATTACTTATTGGTAAAAAGAGGAGTGGTGGCACAATATTCATTGCATGCATCTGTCCACACCAGGGACACAATGTTTTTAGGTTTTTTTCACAAAATTACTTGTAGTATATTGTGCTGTAAGCACTTTTTGGTCTAAAGGTGTTCACTGAGCAAAAATAATCTCTTCTCTCCAGCCAATGCTGAGTCAGAGAGTTTGTGATCTGTCAGTAACCTGGGTAGATGTGAGGAGGTTTGGAATCCAGATGTAAACACCAGCATTGCTCTACTTATTTAATTTGGAAGTAGACCTGAAAGCACAAAACAAACATGACACTTTTGCTCATTTAATTAAACTTTTACCCTCTGCGGATTAGCATTTTAGGAGAAGAAAACAAATCTGTAGACTTGTTTCTTTTTCTTCCTGTATTCCTCCTGTTCTTTCTGGAGAAAACAATACATTTTTATATAAAAGAGTCTCCAGAAAACTTGAGTTAGCACGGTGAAACATGCTGTCCTCACTGCAAGAACTAAACTGAAGTTAACTAGCAGCTAACTCTGAATTCGGAAAAGAAAAATGTTTCCCTTGGTTCTGGGCAGAGGTGGACGGAGGCTCCTTCCCTTTGGATGGGGTAGGTGTTGCCTTGTGTAAAGCTGTTGGAGCGGCAGTGGGAAACTGAGTGAGCTATGAGCAAGGACTTAGCATATCCTATTTTAAGACATGCCTGAGTTCTTTCCTATCTGACCTAAGGCAAGGAGCTGCAACCGAAGCAGGGGGTCTTTTGGCTGTGAGGTCACAGTTCAGCTGGGGAATTGGGAAACAAAAGCGTACAGATGAAAATGTACTTTTTGGCAAAGGGCGTTTGTAGAGACAGAAGGGAGGAATACTCTTGTACTGATAGGAAAGAAGTTAGCATGCACCTAATGGCATCCTTCAAAATGCACAAAGTGCTGTGACTATGTCAGAAGAAAAAGCAGAAGCATTGTGATCCTGAGTAAATTGAAAAATCTGCGGAAAAAGTGTAGCATTAGATCTTCTCCAGTGTTAATCTGTGTTGGTTTAAGCTACTGCATTTAAGAATGTTGGCTCAGTAGCAGTTTAGCTACAGTGTTAGCAGTTCTGGACAATAGCTGAAATTCTAGATGTGTCCACATTGCATAGGTAACCAATCCAATACTCCAGCCTCACTGTGCAAAATGTAAAACGAGTATGCCAGATGTTAACAGGAAAATGGGGAAAGAGTCAATGTGTAGGCAATCTGGCCAATGCATTTGAGCTTCATTTTCCGGTAAAAGCTGAAGTGGAATTGAGCTAACCCAAATTTAGAGCTTTTTCTGAATTGTGGCTGGAGGGCGGGGGTGGGGTGGCATAAAACAAGGAGGCTGTGAGCAGGACTCAGAGTGAAAGGAGAGGCTCTGCTGTGGCAGAGGGAAGAATGCTCGTGGTTAAACATTCAGGGGGAAAAAAGTCTGGCATAGTAATTCCTCAAAGCGCTGGCTACAGCTGCTTCTGCACCAGCTATGGGAGCTGGATTGAAAGTGACTGATGGGTTCCAAACCCCTGTTGAAAGGGTGAGGGAATGGACAAAACCCAAAAATCTGAAAGCTATGTGTTGTAAGTTAGGTTACATTCACAAGAAAGAGTGGCAATAACTCAGAAAAAGCAATTTTAAAATTTGAGAAAAAATTCCTAACTTTTTTAAATTAGTAAGCCTTTCAATGCTGATCTTTTTTAATTGAAGCTCTTGGTAGAAACACATAGCATGCATTTGTGTTCTGGTATTGGACTTTATATCTTTATTTTAAGCATTGCTGCTAATGACAGATGTGATAGTTCTTGCTTTATCAAGGTTCAAAATAGTCCTCAAATTAAAACCTAGCAAGGAAGAGAAATAGTAATTTTGGAGATCCTTGGTTTTCAGCCTTCTGTCTGGGGATTAAAATGGAGAGAATCAAGTACAGCCACTTTATTTACTGTTATTACTTGGTCACCAAAGGGTGAGGAGCACACAGTTTTTCATCCCTTAAGTCGCTAAAATCCTCTCTTAAAGCAATCTGATAACCACCAAAATAGATGGGTCTGTGGCCCCTTTTGCTCCCGCACACCTTGCTCTTGCTACTCCCCGCCACAATGATACTCTTGGGAAAAAAAAGACATTTGGCAGCCCTTTCCAGCAGGACACACACTCAGAGCTGCTGGCAGTGCCCAGAGTGCCACGCTGTGCGTCTCCTCCAGGCCTCTCTGGAAGGAAAGCCACTGTCAAGGCAACAGGCTGAAATGCACAATCTAAGGTTAATTGCCATCTTCTTTATTAGGGAGGCGTGTGATAGGATCGCCTCTGCTCTGCAGTGCCTTTCACTAAAGCAAATGTAATGCTTCATCCATCGACAGTGGCTCCAGACCCAGAGAGTTTTTGAAGCTGGCAGCACAAGCAATTAAATCTGTCGTCCCAAACTTATCATTTACATCCTTACCTAAGCAGGGGCTTGGGGGAGATGTTGGCTCTGGCTGCATTTTGCAAGCTTCCAAGCTATTCTCTTCGTGTAACCACCAACCCCAAGTCCTCGAGTGCTGCAAAGGAAAGGTTACCTCCTACCATTGACAAATGAGTTTGGCTTTCCGTACGGTGATTTTTAGGGAGAGAGGAGGAAAGTTCACTTGTTATTTCTGGTGCCAGCAACCCCAGTAACAATGAAGCACTGTGTGAACTCAGTTGTAATGAGCTCCCAAATGAAAGATTTTCTCCAGCTTAGTAGACTAATTCCTGTATTTCTCCTATTCCTCGATCCAGGCTTTTAGCTCAGGAACTCAATGGTTACCAGTGAAAGTCATTCAGCTTGCTCCACTTGAAGTTTGAAAGAAATATGTTATTGCCTTGAAAAACTGATGAAAACAAAGTCTTTACAGTATGCCCATACGATCAGGAAGACGATCTTTTGATGGTATTTTTTTTAATTTGAAGAACTGAGAACTAATTAAATGCCAGAAGTGGAAGCGTGCTTCAGTTATTGTGACTCAAGGCCTCGGAACATATATCCTTCGTACCCTTAAAATGAAAATATTACACTAAGCAAGTGTGGCTGCTAAACTCTTAGAGGAGGGTGGGGGAGCAGACTGATGGAAAGAAGGAAAGAGAAGGTAAAGCCTTGGATGAGGCAACATGAGTGAAACACAGATTTAATGGCTCCCCTGACTAATTCTGTTCATAGGCCCCCATGTTGTCATGCGCTCTCTGAGCTTTTTTTCTGCACGGGCTCATAGTTTGCATGAGAGCCGTCCATCACTGAGACCACCTATTTCTGCAGGGATAGGTCAAAGCATCTCTATATCTGCTTGTTTTAAAGATTAAGAGCAGTTTGTTCCAAGGAGGGTATTTTAATCATTCCAGCTTATGTCATCTACCGTGAGCAAGACTGCGTCATGGCCCTCCACTCCCCTGAACGTGCCAGGAGCCCGCTGGAAGTACATAAGCTGTTCAGTGGAAGCAGACAATTACCACAGTAGGGCTCCTTCTCTACAAACTGGCCACAGCTCCAAAAATACCCAGCCTGTGTGTTTATGTGGTGATGTATTTAACGGAACTAAACATTCCCCCTCCTTGTCTTCATGCTCTGAAGAGAATGAAATGCATGCTTTGTTTATTTTCTAAGCTCTGTTTACTTTGGCAAATGCTGTTCCAAAGAGCAGCAGGTGTGCTTTCAGCCAACATGGCTTCTCCCCAGACAACTGATCCTCGTCTCTCGTATTGATGTCCTATAGCTTGTGGTCAATTCCAGGGATCATGGTGTTCATTTATTCATAAGATGTTTTGGCCTTCGGGTCCACTTTTATGTGCATGACGAGGTTCTGGAGCTCACCTACAAGCTTTACAACTCTGGCTGAATCTCATGCCTTCCATCATCCAGGTCAAGAGTCCTGACCACCGTGACCTTTGCCAGGGTGTCACAGCCAGTGAGAAAGACTTTTCTCCACCACCTCCTCACTGTGACACTGTACAGATGCTGCAGAAATAGGATGAGGGACCCACCCACCCCATTTGCCTGTGGCTCCTTCTTCCAAACAAATTTGCAGTCAGAGTACCCACAATCCCCATTAGCAGAACGTTTGGGATATGTTACTTTGGCCATTAAAGAAAAGCGAACATCCCCTTCCTGTCAGGAAACATTTCAGCCCTGGATGAGATAGCAGCAGCATTGCTGAAGGTATAAAGCTAATAGTTCATTTATTATTGGGCAGATGTTACTGTAAACAGCTGTTGCAGAAGTTCTTAATAGAGTCAACACAGAGAAAAAAAAAAAAAAAAAATCCAATGACCTGTTCCTCAAAATAGAGGGGATGATATTCTCTTCAGGCCTCCCAAAGGAAACTGGAACTACGAGCAATTATCACATGCAGTGTTTATTATGCATTCATCCAAAGCCCTCAAGGAGCATCCAGAGGCAGCATTGGGAGACTGTGACAGAACTTGTTCGACTCAGTTTCTTAGCTTATAGTATCCAAGAACCAACTAACCACTTACTCAGCCCACTGAGTGGGTAAAAAGAGCTCAGTGCTTTCTTCCTAAGCCTCACAAGGTCCCCTCCAACTGCTTCTGCAGAGGCTTTCTTACCCCCACTAACAAGCACGATGGTCCACTCAATCCCAAAAGCCAGTCACCATTCATTTCTACTCACTGGCTTTTATATCACTGTTCATCCTTCTCCTGGGGACACCTCCAGTGGGATCCACCCTAACTGGAACACTTAAAGTACAGCCACCACTCAAGGAGGAGCCCATGTACTGTCTCCCTTCCCCCACCAACTTTTTTGATTGCTTTCAGCAGTGTAATTTCTCACTGGTTTGGTCTGGAACTAGAGAAGGATACTTAGCACTTGCTGGATAATACACCTTTCACTGCAGTTAAGTGTAAAAGCAAGCTTGCTCCTGGAAACTTCTCTTGTTTTCTGTGCTAGGATCTGCTGAAAGAAATCTCTGGAGTCTCATTTCCCTTCCATGGGTGTTTCCTTAAAGGAAAAAAAAAATAAAAAAGGACTGGCCAGCTGCCAAACCAAGGAGGCACATAAATATCTTGGGGCTGTGCCAAGGCGACTGCGTAAGCAGTAGCAGCAGCCCCCACCCCAGAGTCTCTGGCAGCTGCCTGGGAGATGTTTTTTTGGAAGCATCTCCTGACCTCCACCTTCTTCTCCACCGCTGAGCAGGCCGCAGAGCGTCCTCAGCACCGAACAGAGCTGTGCTTAGCACACTGTCCTGTGGACATTGGATCACAGCGACTCCTTCCACCTCTTTCTTTCTTCCCGAGAAAACAGCTCCTACTGCAGACGTGTATAGGAGCCGCCTGGTTAGCGCTGGTGGGACTCTTGGTTGCCCCTGCACCACACAGGAGACAGCTCCCTTCTCTCTGCAGGAAAGGGGCACGTAAGTTCACATGAAAAGTGCGACTGAAGCAATGTCTTAGGTGTAGAAACCAAATGCATTTTGTGACGTTTAAGTGGTGCATTTCTTGATACGTGAGTACTGGAATAGTTCTTACTGCACTATTACCGCTGCTTTCTCCGAGGTCTCTTAGAGCAAATGAGGAGAATACACAGGACATTTAACTTGCACCAGTAATTTATGTCTTAATTATTTTTGAGATATTTGGATTACTATTTAACAGATTAATAAATAATATTTTTTAAAATAGTAGTAATTGGAATAAGAATAAGAATAAGAATAAGAATAAGAATAATACAGGGTAGTTGCTTGCACGGTAGAGTATACAGAAGAGGCTGGGAACCAGCTAGCTGAATAGCCATCCTGATGAAAAGACTAGGGCTTGCAGTGGATGCCAAGTTGAACAGGGGCCAAGAGAGTGTTCTCATTGCAAAGAAGGCAAAGCACAGTCTGGGCTCCATCAGGAAGTATGTGGCAAACAAATCAAGGCACACGCTTTTCCCCTGGTGTGACACTGCTGAGGCAGTGCGTCCAATATTGCTGTTCAGCTTTGGGCCTCTCAGTCAATAGGGATGTTGAAAACCTGTAGCATCTCCAGCAAAGGGCTCCTAAGGTATTCAAGATGCTCAAGCCTTCTGGAAAAACAGTGGAAGGAGCTGGACTTAATCCAAGGAGGAGCAGGCTGTGAGGTGACCTTAGGACTGCCTAGTATTACCTGCAGGACAGCTACAAAGATGGAGCCAAACACCTCTTGATAGGTGCAGATGATGTCACAGGGGCAGTGGTCTAACTAGGCAACAGGACAAACTGTTGCACTGAAATAAGTTACCCAGAGATGTCATGTCATTTCCATCCCTAAAGGTTTTCAAATTTCAGCTAGATGAAGAGCCAACTGACTCAAGTTCTAGTGCCAGCTCTGCTGCAGGCAGGAGGCTGGACCACATCTCCAGAGGGCTTTGTGAACAACATTTATGCGGTTCTGCAACCTACTGGGAGATGGAGAAGTGGCAAAAACCTGAGGCAGTAAAAGCCCACTGCTGCACAGAGGACCACCCACCCAGTATCATCCCATTTTGATCTGTGGTGCTCCAGGGCTGGAGGCCCCACAGCACCCCAGGTGCTCCAGCAGGGAGCAGGGAAAGCATGCGCCATGAGGAGCTGCCAGGCTTCAAGCACATAGCTCTGCTGCTCACAACCTGCACACAATGGGGTGAGTGTACTTACCTCTGCTAGCTCAGCTACTCCCAAATGCTGTTTCCTAGAATCACAAAATCACCAGGTTGGAAGAGACCCACCAGATCATGGAGTCCAACCATTTCTATCAATCACTAAACCATGTCCCTCAGTACCTCATCCACCCGCAGCTTAAACACCTCCAGGGAAGGTGACTCAACCACCTCCCTGGGCAGCCTGTTCCACTCATCCCAAATGTAATTTCTTACAGTAAAGATGTTATGGTAACCCCCTCCAACAAGGCTTACTCATTTCCTCCTCCCCTTCTCTTAGTAAGAATAATAATACAGGGCATACTTCTCTTAGTAATGTCTTACCACAAAGACAAAAGTCCTTTTATAATACAAGGGCTTATCTTATCTCCATGTTCAACAGCCCCACAGAGCTGAAAGTTCAACAGGGACCAAAGAGGAGAGCCTTTCCTCACATCTTTCTCCTTGCAAACATTTTCCAGCTCCCCTGGGCATCTGCACCATTCCTGACCTCCACCAGTGCTGCTTGCCAGCACAGCCCAGCCCACGGCTGAGCCAAACAAGTTTTTGTCAGGATGTGGTGTGAAATCTCAGGAGCACAGAGTGGCAGGTGAGTTAACAGAGGCTGGTGTGACATAACTGAGGGCCACACTCAGACCAGAAAACACCTATTTCCATTTTTACGCCACGTTAGTTCACTGAGGTGTCCCAGTAAGCAGCTGTCTGACCTCAGCTGAGGGAGAATTTACACTAAAGAAAAAAAAGTGCCAGTTCAATCCCCGTGTGCTGGGGCAGCAGAGCACCCCGTGCCCCGAGTCATTATTTCATGTAAATTGCATCAGCTCTCCACTGCCAAGTGGTAAATTTTTTCTGAGCATGCAGAAGTTAGTGGGAAAAATTGGCTGAATTGCCTTACCCATAGTTTTGATTTCAGGAACTTTTAGGACCAAAATTACTCTCCAAGTTGGAGATTGTCTACTAAGTTAGAAAAGAGAACAAAAAAACTTGCTCTAAAGTAACACTTATCTATCCATTCACCAGCATGAGTATTTACAAGGTTTCTTTTAACATTTGCCTTTGTTTACAATGCTGACAATGTCTTCAGCATCTTTTTTTAAGCTACAGCTGAATTTATGCAGCAATTGTTTCACTCCTGAGTCTTCCTGCCACTCCCAGTGCTGGCAGAAAGACAAACTGAGGCAAGAGCCACGTCCAGATTAGCAGCCAAGTCCCAATTTCAGCCAGTTCCCTAGGAAAGGTAGCTGTGGAGAGGCCCTGCTCTGGGAGACAGCTTGCACCTTGGTGACTGAAAAAAAAAAAGAGAAAACCTGCACAAAACTAAAGGCTATTCTATTAAAATAAAGAGAGGCCTCCTCCCTGCTCCCCCAACCTGCATGGGGTGGCTTTGTCCTGGAGGTGAATTCTGCATGAGGGAGAGACACTGCTGTAACTTCACTGCAGCTGGTTACCATCAGATCTGCAAAGCTGCTCTATTTCCACTCTGCTCTCAGCAGCCTTTTGTGACATCCTGGAGCTCTCCCCATCCTCCAGAGCGTTTCAGGCTAAGACAGCTCCAGCTGTATTTGCTCACTGGTTCACAACTGCAGTCTGTGCCCACTCGGGACCCCTGACAGCCAAATGTCTGCAGAAGCATTTAAGTACCTCACCTCTCTCATCTGGATTTCTTGTGGTTTAATCTGAGGTTGCACTTTAGAAAGCGCTGGCCTAGTTTTCCAAAAGGTCATGAGCAAGGAAACCTCTGAATCTTAAAAGATTACTTCATCATCTATTTCTATTAAAAGCCTTGCTCAAGGGTGTTGAAAGAGACTAGAAACAAAACAAAAACCCAAAACCCTAGTGGATTATGTCATGAAGAATTTTTTCTTTAAGCTTGCAGCATGGACAGAGCACAGGTTTGATCCATTCTGCTATCAGAAAAATTGGGCAGAATTTCTAGAAATGGTTTTACTGATGAAGAATTATTCTTCAAGAGACATTGATGGGACCTGGTGTGCAGGTGCCACTTAGAGTGGGCTGGGACATGACAGCCCTGCTGAGCGGCCAGCTCTTGCCTCAGAGCCAGGATTTTAGGACAGGGATCATGTCCGGCAACCCAGAACAAAAGCCAGGCCCCAGCGTCCCACAGGGAAGAGTTTGGTCTACAAAGTCTATTTACTTTCCATGTGCCCAGGACCCAGCCCCTTGCCAATATCCCACTGCCGGGGAGGCACCTCCACTTACACTCCGTGTATCCTACTGACGGTTACTGGTGGAGGAATAAATACAACTGAGTGGTGTTCCCCCCCCCCTTTTTTTTTTTTACACAGCAGCTTCCTCCCGAGACACCCAGCACACAGGGCCTCTCCATGATGCACAGGGTGGCTACAACCTGTTGCAAGGCAGATGGCATGAGCTTGGGCAGCCAGGGCTGCAAGGAGAGCAGTGCTGTACAGCTGCTGCTACCAATAGTTGCAGACATTTTTACTGCTACTGAACCAGGCCCAAGGCTCTCCAGCTTTGTCCTCCAGGAGGAAGCTCCTTCTCAATTAGAAAACAGCAAAGTCAGTGGGTATGCCCTTGGAACACCCAACACAAACCCAAACCCCAGGTTTTATGGTCCTTGTCTGCACCACCACCAGCAGCTGTGTGCTGCTACTGCCATTCAGATACTTCTCACATATACATGTCCTGAGGAACTGTGAGAAGTTATTCATGGGAGATAGCTCAGCCTTCTCATGGCAGGAATATACAGCTAGGCTCTCCTCTCAGATCTGCAGCCACCAGAGCTAGGAATTTGTGCTTTTCTTAAACACATACTGCAGGGTATTTCTTGACTGGTGATTCCTTAAGGTTATTGCTTTTCTATACAAACCATTTTCACATGGCAACGTAAATCCTTCCTCTAGGAACAACCAGAGCTAAGATAAATTGAGAGAGTGCCTCTCCCTCTGGGGTGGACCCAGGCTGAAAAAACATACAGCCTCATGCAAGCTACTGGGATGAAGTATGGGGAAAGCATTTAGCTTTCTGGACCCCCTGTCCCAACCTACATGTACCTCAGTGGTGCTTAGGTTTGCATTGGCTATCTCTAAATAAGGGTAGTGCTGAACTTACCGGAACAGTACTTGTTCCATGGAGTAGTTTTAGTTATCAACAGATACTCCTCTGCCAAGCATAAAACAGGTGAAACACTTCCTCTCATATGTTTTTTTTTTCTTTCTTTAAACACCACACATTTAAGAATCTAAAACAAACCATCCCAGACTTTTGAATTAAAATACAAGCTTTACAACCACAGTTGAAGTGTAGGCTCTTATATTTCAGTTAAAGACTATATAATTCTAGAGTACCAAAATAAGCAAAGGATCAGCACTCCATACAAAGTGTTAGTTCTTGCGAGAAGGGTAGAAGGGAGATGGACTTTTAATTACACTAAACTTGTTTTAAAGTCTAAAGAAAATTCCATTTCCGGAAAACAAACTTGGGTTTAGACTCCCCACATTTCTAGTCCATGAAATAGTGTTTCTTTAAAGACAATTTACAGTTTTCTCATTTAAAGTAAAGGGATGAGTTAAAGCAATATTAACAAGGAGGTGGTGCTGTTAACATTTAATGTCAATATGCAATGTCATCTGCTATAAAGTGTAGAAGAGCAACACAACTTTACTTCTGAATACTACGAGAAATCAGCTAACATTCGAGAAGTTTCAAGCACGCTACACCAGCTCTAGGTCTGCTTTTGCTGTTCTGTACCCTACCCACAAAGAACTTGGCAGGCAAATCCCAACACCCAGATGCTGGCAGTGACATGTTTCTTCACATGTACCGCACGGGTCCGCTTTAAGCAGCTACATCTCTCCCCTGTCTTATGGCATTAAAATGCAAGGAAACTTATTAACTAACATTGCCACTACAGTTGTACAAAAGCACAAATTTAAAGAAAACAGTGGTTAAAACTGTTCCACTCCAGGATTCACCCTCTATAACCCTTCTCCTGTCCTATTACCTCTCCAGTTTCTTCTCCAGCATCTCTCCCCTAAGGTCTATTTTACAATAAATAGGTTAAGTGGATTTACACGATGCAAGTGCAACTCAAAAGACTTTTGCCCTATACATATAACCATGTTAAATTGTGAGATTATACATGTGATAAATCTCTAACAGAGCAACCACCAGTTTAGTCTTAAAGAAACACAAGTATTTCAGCATGTACACAGTAATGAGTTTAGAACCGTCCAACATCATCGCTTTCATACATTCTCTTCCTCTTTATAGTCTTTAAGGGATTTTAGACCTTGATGGCGACAATCCCAAAACAAGAGTAAAATGAATTTATTTTATTGCAAACAAACGTCTAGAGTTAAATTTCTCCACCCACTTTCTTTAAAGAGAAAAGGAATCAGCAGGCTGCTAAGGAGATACACCCATCTGAGAATTGACATGATTAAAAATTAGATATAAAATGGGTGACTCACAGTTTCATTAGCTTACAAAATGGTGGAGTAACTACTACAAGCACACTAGGTATACAGTATTTTGTGGGGAAAGAGTTATACAGACACACAGCTAACTTCATATAGATCCCATTAGACAACTGGATTTACAACAAGTTTTGTTTAATAAGAAATGGGCAAAGCCAGCTTCTTTTCAGAATCAAAATGCAGAACAAATGGAAAAGAAATAATGGTGTACCTTCACAAGTTTGAGCCTCCACAAGTAATGCAACCACGTTTTACAACTTTAAGAGCTTCTACATACACTCCACCTTCACTATTTAGCCCCAGGTTTCCTCTTTGCTCCCAACATCTTGCTGAGTTCCAATGTTACAAAAAGAAGTCCCTAGTTATTGCCAGAAACTTTTACCTCCCCCTCCTCCCCTTCCCACCCAGAAGCTTTGTAGAGAAGATGGAGTGTAATATGGAGCTTTACATGGTCTCAAGGTATTCATGAAGGCTACACTAAGGAGCCTCCATACAAATCTGGTTGCTAACATTTCTATTGTATTGTGACACGACTCACGACTGTTTCTTAGAAATTGGGGGATGGAGAAAAAGGAGAAAAATTCTTTTAATAAAAAGACACCAGGTACAAAGCAACGTTTTACTTTTGTTGTGGTAAAAAAAAAGTCACATTTTACAGATAAAATGTAGAACCCTGAAATACTGACACATTCTCTTATCGTGCACAATGCTGAGGTTCTCTTACGAATCACTTTAAAACTGCAATTAAAAATGTACAAAAAAAAGAAAAGAAAAAAAATCAACCCACAAAGCTTCTAAAAAAGGAACCCGCAGGCACTTCCTCTTGTGGAATGTTTAAAAAGTTAGCCTACTAAAGAAAACAGTCGACTTCTTGTGAAGGTTTTGGAGAAATATGTATCAGTTCATTTATTTGGGTATTCAATAATATCCTTGGTGATAATGCTGACTCCATGGCTTCTGACCCCAGAATTGCTGCAAATAAATGGATAAACAGTTAATTTTAACCTGTAATCATATAATGGTTACATTTCTTACAAAAAACAGTGTTTAGCAAACATCTAGTTCTCCTGGAAATTGAGAAGATTGCAGTCCCCTCAAATAGCAGTGAGTTTGTTAACAACTGAAGGCAGTTAAGTTCACTTCACAGTAGTAACGTGAAGCCAAACACTACATACCATTAAGACTGATAAGCCACAGCTGATATTTGATATCAAGACCACCAAGCCAGACTAAATTCTGCACAGGAAGCTATTTATAGTGATCTTACCTAGCATCAAGAGATTTTGCTATTCAGTTTAGATTACACTTCTAATTATTTCAGATAGGAATGTCTCAATATTTGAAACACTGGAGTTACAAATCAGTGAAAAGGCAAAGTTATTACTACTTACACCCTGCTGCCACTGGTTGTAGCCCTGAGATTGGTTTTTGTAGCCACGATTATTTCCCCTTCCTCTGAAGTTCTGCAAGAAGACAACACTTTTTAACTACTTCATATATTTTCATTACTACACTCATACCAATCTTTCTATTGCCACCAAAACATCACATGTCGTATAGAATTTTTAAAATAAAAGGCACCAGGGCTGAGGTTTAAAGAACGCAAACCTCCCTGAAAAACATAATACCAACAGCCTTCCCCTCCAAGCAGTTGCTGCTTAAACACAGGGCAAGAGCCTCAGCATTATCCTCCAGTTGTTGTTGCCAGTGGTCTGGAAAGCTGGCTAATCCAGTTTTGACTCTCACTATTTCCAGCTGCTAAACGGCAGCAGGAGAACTAAAAATACAAGAGCTGGGCTATTTTTAGTTAGGAAAGGCTGTAGTTGCTACAATGATATGTTATCTGATCAGACAAAAGGATATGGGGTCATGCAACTGAAAACAGAAGGAGCTAGTCCACAAGACATCAAATGAAAATTACAGTACAAAAAGGGGTATAGATACTAGAAAATAAAATGTTGCATTTCCCCTGTTGGTCAGCGTTAAGACAGACCAGAGCCATGTTTACTAGCTTGGGCTCCATCTGCTGGCTCCTCAGTAATCCAAATTATGTTTTCAAATACTTTCACTGATATTCCATCACTCAAGACCCAGGCAAGTATGCCTTGACTAGTTGTGTTTGATACCAGACACTTAGACAAAGCCTCTCTCCAGAGCTGTTTCTGGAAACTTCCATAAGTGCTTGATAAAGATACACCTTGAGACTAAAGCCACACAACAGTTACTACTATTTGGATGGAAAAATATAAATTAAAAAACTGGAAGATCAAACAAGCCTTCACATACGTGCCATAAAAATCTCAATATTTAGCAGAACAGAATTACAGTCTTAACATACAACCCGCTCATCTGCATCCCAATTTCTCACACAACATTCAGAGCTCTGGGCACACACACTGAACTAGAAAGTCATGCTGTAACAGTGTTTGTGGCTACTCAGAGCCACCAAATCTTTCAACCATCATCCAAAGTACTGTAGTTCAACTAATAAATACCACCCCCCAAAGCATCACCTGGTTATAGTTCCCTCTGTTGGGCATTCCACCTCTATTATAGTTTCCTCTGTTTGAGTAGCCACCTCTGCTTGGAAAGACAGGGCCACGAGGGTACGGGTACCCAATGGCACCACTGCTGCCACCGCCACCACCACCACCTCCACCTCCTCTCTGGGGCATGTTGCCTCCCCTCCTGTTATATCCACCACGATTTCCAGGGACTGCAGAGAAGAAGAAAGTCTATCAGACTGCAGGAGAACTACTTCAATGAAGCAGTTATGTTGAAAGATTTTTTACATGAAGATCATTGTTAAAAATTAACTATTGTTGAGAAACAAGATGACCAAGTTCAGTGTAAAAATTTCAATGCAAAGAGTAAAGTCACTGATCAGAGCAAAAAGCAGTCTTTTAACCATACATTTCCCTCCCTCTACAGTGTGATATACAAACAAGGCCAAACAAAACTACAGGCTTTGCCTCAAACCACCACACAAGTAACATAATACAAGATTTTGGTAATTCTCACTTTTAGAAGTTGGATAATTAACGTTGCACTAATACAGTACACATATTGAAGTTGAAATCAAGGTTCCCAGTATATAACATCTGCAGTGCAAGTACTACAAACTTTCCTCCCTCCCCAGCAGCAACCACCTCCAAAGTTCACAGATGTATTTGTAGGCTCACCTCCTCCTCTGAAGTTACCCCGCATGTTGAATCCTCCACGTCCTCTCTGACCCCTATTGTACTGATTTTTATTGCTCTTCTTGTTCTTCTTTGAGCCAGTGTTCTGTTTCTTTTCTGGTGGAAGAGCTTTCTTACTTTCTTCTTTATACTGTTCCAAAAGCTTCTGAGCTTCCTCTTTTTGCAGCTCTACATAGATTATTTCATCAAAACATTCTGCTACCTCTGGCAGTGTGAAGTTCCCTATAATTGCAAAAATACTGAGTATTCAGCATCTACATTCAGCTACAGTCAAAAGCCGTTAATTTAACCACCTGTCCTCCCATTCTCCCTCCCACCCCCTGCATTCCCTCAGCATAAGGATAAAATTAAATAATTTGAGCATTAAAGAAATGTAACAGTAACAAAAGAAATAAACAGGTCTTCATGGAGTTGCCAGTACTGTTCCAAACCTTGAAAAACATTCTGCCTATATCTTTTTTTCTTTTATAAGCCTCCACTCAGAGTACCAGTTTCTGCCAAATGTCACTTATATAGGGCACTTTATGCCAAGACAGCTTTGTGCATCTGCATGAAGCGTATCAGCATAACTGAGTAGTGTTAAGGACTGCAGCAGAGGGAACACAATATAGTGTTATCCTACAAGTTACAATAGTCTTCCAGTTTCGTTTAAGTACAGCTGTTTAAGATAAAGGGATTTTTTTAGACTTTACGTTTACTTAATCCTTTAAACAGATACTCAGCATCCTAAAACACAGTATAGGATTATGTTCCATGCCTTTCATTTTGAGAACTGCATGCTCTGGAAGATCTTTTCCCTCCACCTCTGCCTTCTTTTGTGTTCTTTGCTTGTAGTCTTCATCTTTTGGGCAAACAACAACTGCTTTGCGCTGGAAGCCTGCAAACAGGCACATTTTTCTCCTCTGCGCAGCTGCAGACACATTTGTCTGAAAAAAATGCAGTAACTTACTACACGTAGCTGTCATTGTAAGAGTTAAGGAAGTCAACTTATGGTGTATAGACTTCACCTCTACAAGAGCTTGCAATGAAGTTTACAAATAACTGGACATAAAGATGCTGCATAATGCAAAGTTACGAGCTCATATCCACACGTTAAAACACTATTCCTCCCACATCCCATAAATCCAGAGAAAGTTCAGACAAGCATTTGTAGTAATATCTCAACTTCACATCCCATGAATGAGTAATAAGTCAATAAGTGAAACAACTGCTATTACAATGTAACTTTACCCCCAATTAATTACAATTCTACAGCCTAGAACAAATTTCCATAACCATTTTTCACTGAAGTGTCTACCTGATCCAAAATGAAATTCCGCTTCTTACGAGCTGCAATCTCAATGAACTTTCCGAGACACTGTGGAGCTCTCTGCAACAGCGTGTTAAGTTTTCCAGTGTCTGCCATCTGCCGCTTAAAACCTGCAACCTACAGAGATATTTCCCAGAGTTAAAGTAGCCCTCACACATCACTGACATTTTTCTTTGCTAAATGCTTTTCGCCTCTTCAAGGATTGTTTATTTCAAGGCCATGGCTACAAACTCATGCCTGGTATTTCCAAAGCCTCCACAAAACTTAATATAAGCAAAGAATCTAAGGGAACCAATATCGCTGGATCCAAGGTATGATCCCCACATTACCAGTTCATAGTAAAATGCTATATTCTGAAGTCAGCAATATGAAGAGAAGCAGGAATACTTACGTTGTCAACAACAGTTGACTATTTCTTACACAGTACCACGAAAAGCTTCAGAATCCTGCAGTGCAATGTATGAGCAGCAGCTTAGTCAGCTAAGTCTTTAATGGTCACTAGCTAACCAGCAGCCAGTTTCTAAGATTTCTTTTATACTGAAGTAACCCACAGCAGCCAGAAATCTTGGCTTCACTGCAAGTCTTTAGAATATCAAGGCCTAAAACGACGTTATCACTTACCATCATTTTGTCCATAATGGTATTTGTGCCAAGAATGTTGTATTTTCCAGGATTTGCTGCTGCATGTTTGGTAACCCACGTAGTCTTGCCAGCTCCAGGCAAGCCAATCATCATCACCACCTATGACGACAGGTTCTATACTTGAGATACTAGTTCTAAGATTTTCTTTAATATGTAACTTAGATCAGTAAGGGTTATAGAAATTAGGGAGGGGAAAGTATCAAGGGGTGAAGAGTCATGGGATACAAAGTATTAAAGCCTTGGAACAAAAAAGGTCAGTGTTATACAACAGTCTGCCTAAACTCCATCCACTTCTGTTAATTTAACTTTGAAATTATCAAACTTGAGACTTACCTCACAATCTTTCTTTTGCTCAGGTCCCTTTGGTCCTCGGACCCTATCCTCCAGGGGCACCTTCTGGATGAAGGTGTACTCTTCAGGTACAGGAAAGTAGGGTTCCTCCTTCTGACCAAAGTTGAACTCAACCGCACAGTTATGGCAGAGAACATGTGGGAAAAGTGGCCGTCCCTCAAGAACTTCCTTGCTTATTTTGAATGCAACACCAAGCTCTTGTCCGTTCTTGGAATATGAGAGTTCCACTTCATCACCATCAAAATTCTGTTTTTCAGACAAAGCATTAGTTTGGATAAAATTACCCACCTCACTCTGTCAAGTTATACTAAACATTTAGCTATACTGGCTACATCCATTAAACTTCTGCAACACTGATATATCATAAAGGAACGACGTAACACTTTTTTCTTAAAATTAGTTACTGTCAATGATCAACTCACTTAAAACCAGACTGGTTTTTAAAGGCACATTTTAAAGACATTTTTGCCTACAAACATGGAATCTTTAAATGCTGACAGCAGCCACTGTTGGTAACGCTTGCCATTTCTACCTCTTCCCTAGGTCAAACAACTTGTCTTCCTTCAAGTTTTTCTGTATTTGGTTTATTGCTTCTCAGAAAGTCTAAAAATTCAAATGTTTTTCCTCAAAAGAAAATTTAAGTGAACACTTACAGCAAAACATCCAATCACATCGTTTTCATCAAACTTCTCACCAAAGTCTTCAGTCTCACAATTGCAAGTCTTTATTCCTTTCAGAGAATACCCGTAAGAAAATTCTTCCTCACCTGAAGAAATAATTGAAACTTAATATTAAGTTTAAAGGCGTTTTCACCTAATTGTTTAGAAATGCAATCAGGCTACAACCCCCAAACAGCTACAGCTCATTCTTGTATTCAAAACCGCTCTCATTTGAGATGGAACAGCAGTTTCCCCCATCCCAGTTTTAAGAACCATATGCTGCCAATCCCAGATTCTGGTTGACAAAGCTGAACTACCAGATAAAGACATGACAAAATATTTTTATACTCTGAAGACCTGGTTATGCACCGGTATACCTGTAACGTAGTTAGTCAGAAAGGTTTTCTGAACTTAGTCTCCGGTAGCACTCACCCCTCCCCATTTTAAAGGGAGTTTAGCAGACATTCAGCCTATGCGACAGCTGAAGATGAAGCTGCAAGGAACAAGCTAACAAGGAAGTGTCAAACACAAGGATTCATGTGGAACTTAAGCACTTAACTAGTAAGCTGCTGCTGATGTCAGAACATACCAATTCATACATTATTTTCCATGAAGATGTGTCTCAGCAGCAAGCATTAGTCATAAGTAGTATTACCATCAGTTCCCATACACCAAAAGAAGTTATACTTCTTCCTAGCTCCTTTCAGAAATGAGGATTCCCCCCCAAACCAAAAGAATGATAATGTAGTTATCCAGGAATTTTTATTCACTAGTTGAATATTACACTACACCACATCCCACCCTTAAAAAAAAAAAAGGGGCAAAAATCTCACTCTTATTTACATCATATTAGAAGGAGAAATCCTTAATCTTCTCCATACATTTAATCTTCTCCACAACCCATACCTGACCAAGACATATAAACCTTACAGTCCTGAATGCTTAACTTTATTTGCTCCCAGTGCTAAGTTTTCCCACAATCTGTCCAGTGCATGATTCAAATTAAGACCACTTTTCAGAACGCACAAGCTACAATGACTTAAGCTTTTCCCATCTGCTTAAGAAAAAAAAAATCACTTAAAACTACATATACAGAAGAAATCATATGTTTATAATTACTTACCAAGTAGCATTCCACTTGTGTTAAGTGACCAGCCAACTCGCACTTCATGTATATCAATGTCTTTTGTATACAGATGTTTAACAGGAATCTTTTCTGTGACCTATGTTTAAATTATTCATTAGAAGGTATGCAGTATTTATTAGACACTAACAAGATGGAAACAAAGGTAACATCTAGAACTTCTACCCTTTCATTATACTTTTGCTAACTCTGAGTAATCACTTTCCACAAAAATAAGACATGTTAAAGTATGTGAAATCACAAACCAGTCACTAAGTAGTTATATCTCCTGACTGAACAATGTGGATGCAAGACACCATATGCCTTCAAAGCTCCTAAAGTCACAGCATTCCCCCTCAGTGGCCAAAAGCCTTAATCCCTACAATAACGTATTAAAACCTCAAACAAAATGTATACATGTTTTTTTTAAAAAAAACAAATGGCTAGGAAGTTTGGATTGACAGTAAATTACCCTGCCAATAAAATGTGGTAACAGATAAAAAAAATATAAAATTGCTTTACATAGACTGGAGAAAATATTACACTCATCCCTTTCCACAGTAAGCAGGCTTCCTGGGCAAGCTGCCAGCTTCCAAGCAACATAACCAGATAAAAACCAAGCAGGAACTACAAACCCACCTAAAAGCACTGGAATCTGTAGGCAAACATTTTCTAACTGCCTTTACAAGCTTCAAACTGAACAAAAAATGCTCAGTATTTTATCTGTTTCCACAACTACTGGAGTCAAGTGATTGAGTTCAAACCAGTTTGAAAGTGAATAGGGCAATAAATATTGATGGCCATTTCATTCCATTGGCCTTCCAGAGTTATGAGTACCAACAGAAAAAGAAATAACTCCATGCAAAAGCATGGAGAATAGGATTACTACCCACTCCTCGTGGTAGTGGCTAATTTTAAAGTACTAGAGGAAAACAGTAGAGCGAGTAATTATATTCACAGGCCCTTTGTGTGCAAAGAAGCCTTTAACACTAAGTGCTTTGTACCTCCTGTCATTCTTTCATCAACAAGTTGCAGAAACCTGTTTATTACAAGGTTTAGAACTCTTGTCATCAAAATTCAGTATCTGCTAAATACCCACATTCACTGCCTATACAAGTCAGAACTATTTAGGCTGGGAGGGAGAAAAAAACCTGAGACCAGAAGTTACAGACTCCAGGAAAATGCAAGCAGCCTTTAAGTTAACAGAAAGTTCTCATAAAAGTCAAGGCAGTTTTGCAAATTCAGCCATCTTATGAAGAATCATTTCACAGGCTAAGAGGTCCTTCTGGAAGTTCTGTCCACCTGAATCAGTTTCAACAAAACATAAAAAAACCCTGGCGAATACAAAGAACACTGGTTTTAAGCACACAAGACTGTCTGCCACAGAACATCAGTTTAACTCACCTTCATCTCAAAGCAGACTTTGCCTTTAGAAACTCCATAGGAGGCTCTCCCCCCAGCCCAAAGGAAAGCAAAACTTTCCATGGTCAGAGAGGAAGCACTAAACCGGTCTCTTGAGATTTTAAAATGCAGGTCACAGTTATCTGTTAACATAAAAATCATTCTTTTTACTCATACTAACAAATAAAGTATAGCTGTTCTACTGTATGCATTGAAGCTGACTGCAGCTTTCAAAGGTGATTTTAAAGACAAACTGCCAGCAAGTGCTCAGCATCTTTCAGAAAAGCAACTTAAAAAGAAGCCTAGATGAAGCTGCAGACCTAAGCTCAGACATCAATACAGAACAAGAGCCTGCACTGCGCTCTTTTCATCATTTGCTAGAAAATATTTTTTAAGTCTTCTTATGCCTCATGCCCAAACCTAAGGGCAGCCAAGAAGTAAGTATGAACACAGATACTTCTGTCTTAAGTACTGGAAGTAGTACCATTTTTGGTTAATATAGTCATTTAACAAGTCCAGTAAGAGTAAGCCAATTAAAATCAAGTCAGTTAACTCAAATGCAGATAGGTTAAACACACATAACATGACAAGAAAATCTACTTCACCTAAGTAGCAAAATCTGCACTATGAGTTCACCTATCACTAAGAAATTAAGTGGAATCTTTGTTTTAGGGATGTCTTCAGAGCTGCAACACCATGAAGTTTCAAATTAACCTTCTAGCACATTTCAAATAAAACAAAATAGTAACATGAGGCGCAGGATATAACACCTGGATTCCCCAGAACAAGGAAGCCATATAGGAAACTCCAAATCAATTTGACAGTTACAAGGAAAGAGCAAAATTAGCAAGCAGCGAGTTCTGCCCTGGTGTAAGTAAGAGCTGCATGCTGCAGAGTGCACTAAAATGCAGCCTTCCCCATGTTACTGGCAACTTTCGTGCAACAGATCATTGTGTTTGCATACAGCCATACCCAGTTGCAACTACGTTACTTGTGATCCAAGCATGTTTTTCATTAGCACTTCTACTTGTAGCACAAAATCAGATGTCATACAGAAGAAACCCACTTGTCTAGGTTACTTTTAGAACAAGAACAGAATTTAAGTTAAAGCTTCCTTGTAAGGCAGAGGTAATAAAACGGACTTAAGAGTGCTAAACCTCTTACATATCTAGATCATTACAGTGCACAAAGGAGAATTCCAAGTCGTTACACAATTGAGTCTTAAACCTATGTTTGATTCTGATCACTAAAGCGGTCTTTCTGACATTTCAAATCACAAAATTTGGTCAGTAAGACAACTTTCCACTAAATATATGAACAACAGAAAGTGGTTATGACTGCAAAAAATGGACACTCCCACAAAGGTGGCCACTCACCAGGTTAGAAGCTAGAAACCTGAGACTAAAATGTCAGGAATGACATATTCAGCAACTTACATGGCGGTAAACTAATGCTTCCTTCAATTTCTTTTTTTAATGGAGAAGAAAACACCTGTAACTATCAGCAAATATACTAGATACCGACAAAATCTTAAGTTTTCCTACTGTGGAACTTTCAAGTTCAAGTACTGCAATTCAAGTTTTTTAATACTTCACTAAGTCTTTATACTTACCCTAAGAACAGAAATGCCATGGTACATCACAATAGCAACATTTATGAACTACCCTGTTTATATCTGCCAATTCTCTGCCTTTCCAACCAATTCTCTCTGTGATCTTTTATTTGTACAAAAGTACCCCCCCCCGTCCCTGCCCCAGACACCCATTAATGCAATCTGGGAGTTAAATTATTCAGAGGCCTTACCTGATTTTGCTGCTAAACTTATTAGAAATCATGACAAAATACTCCACTGATCGTAACCTAAGTAAGGCCTCAGCAATCTACGCCAGAAGCTAACTTCACAAATTGTATAACTGTAACTACTTACACTTTTAACTCTCAAAACTTTCTTACGTAAAAAGCTCATATTCTATACAATTAGTTTCTAAATCTACTTCTAGGGCGTGCTATGCTCACTCTGCACTCAGTCAGCATAGTTTCCATACTAGTTTAGTGTTTTGATTAAGATTTCTTCAGAAAACTGTATGGCATCACAGATTTCATGGGAAAACAAAGCTTGTTACAGCTAATAGTAAGACCCGTATATTATTCTGCACACCGAAAACAGGCAGAAACACCATTTCTAACTCATTTAAGTTACTTGGTAACGCAAGTCACCACCAGCTTTCGCCCCATATTCCAGAAAGCGTGGCTTTAAGATTAAAAGCATGACACTACATCTTTCTGGAATACAAGAAAGCACATCTACTCACAAGTATCAAGACAAACCACTGTATCATCAAAATGTTCATCTTCTTCTTCAACTGGTGGTTGAGGGGACTTGGCTCTGAAGAAAACAAAAACAGCAACAACAAAGAGATTGAACCTAAGCATACTTTCAGTGTTAGAATAAGCATTTCTCTACTTTACTTCTCATCCACAAAATGGTGCCTAGCACCAAGAGTTTATATACCTGCTGTATTTATTTTCTTCAATGTATTCAAAATATCCACGGCCATGGTCTTCACGTGGTCTCTTCACTCCTCTCTTCTTTTCACCAGGTTTTTGTTCCGTTTTAGCATCTCCTGTAACAGAATTAACGATTTATTTTAATTACAGAAAATAACACCTAACTGGGAATAAACCGCTTTATGATGATTCCAGCCCCGGAAATTAAGTGCCTACAGCAAGAAATAAGCATTAAACTTTTGTTTTCTAAGGTGACAAACGCCCGCATCCCCAATTTTCTCATTATCATAGAATCATAGAACAACCGGGTTGGAAGGGACCCATCGGATCATCGAGTCCAACCATAAGACTCAAAACAGGTCTGCTAAATCACCTCCGATCCGCAAAAGAACCAGCCAGTATATCACGCGGCAGCTGGTACAGCCCTCCCATGTTCAGAGCCGCTCAGAAAAGCCAGCCCGCTCCCAGCCGGCGAAGAAAGAGAAAAAAAAAGAAAACGCCCAGACAAAAACCCGCTTCCCGCGCCGCCAGGCCCGCCCCCACCAGGACACTCCCGGCCGCTCGCAAGGACGCGGCGCCGCCCGCACGACTGCGCCTCCTCTCGGCGGGCCGGGCTGGAGGCCCCGCGCGGGGCCGACGCGGCTGCCCGCAGAGAATGGATTCCGCCTCCTCCCGCCTCCATCCTACCAGGCCTC